>CAIGRP010112071.1:0-16334 GCA_903798385.1 Fraxinus cuspidata
AGTATTTCAATTTTCAATGTAGAAAAATAATAAAATAATCTAAAGAAAAGCTAGTTAAAATAAAAGATAAAGAAAAATAATAAATATTTTTTGGGAGTAGTAAAATTAAGTGTTAAATATAAAGAGTTTGTTGGAGTACTTAAAATTTTTTAGTTTATAAATTTATAGATACTCTGTAAATTGTAAAATATGATCTTTAAAAATAGAATCTTTTGAAAATGTTTACATATGAAAAAATGTATTAATAAAATATAAGAAGAAATCAATAGATTTTTCTTAATAAAAAATGAAGAACCCAAATAGAGAAAATTATTGGAGTTTATAAAAAAAATTGTACTCTCAATATATAAAGAAAGTTTGTTTTATACATAATATACTTTTTATAAATAAAAAATCTCTTGAGAATGTCTAAAATACATTTTTTTTAACTTTAAATTGAATTTCTTTAGTTCCAAAAAAGAAATTCAGTCTAAAATTACTAATGAACGTAATTCGCGGACAACAGATTGATGATGTGGCATCCGATCATATATTACTTTGGCATCTAATATGCCCAAATAAAATCAAACCATTTTTCTGAAGGGAAATACTATTGCTCTTAAAGCGTGAAGGCACTTTAAAAATTGGTGTGATTTATTCAATGTCAAAGTAATGTTGATGTGATGCCACATCTTCTTTTCGTTATCCACGTAGCTCATATATTGGTAAATTTAGTTGATCTTTTTGACTAACGAGGTTCAATTATTAAAGTTTAGGGACTAACAAAATTTGATTTTTGTTACATATATATACAATAGATTTACATAATAATTTACATACACATTATGTAATGAGATATGATAGGATTAAAATTTCTTCAATATAAAAAAATCTCCACTCTTTTTTTGACACATCCAATGTAAATTTTTATGTAACTACTTATGTACAAATATCATTATTTTTCTTCCACATATTATGAAGTTCGGAGACCATTCTGGTTTTCTGTCACCACTTTGATAGGTGAGTTCATTTGATCTCAAACACTACAAGCATAGCGACTATCAGTTAATTTAAACCATAAGTTGCTTATTCACAACTGGAAAATTTAACCTCCCAGTTCCTGCCTGTCTGCATTTAAGACTGTTTATATAAGCCAGAAGCCATTGGTAAAAAACAGTTCATGTAAATAACTTAGAGAATCCTTGCCAATTGCCAATAAATAATATATCTGGGTGTCGATTTTCAAAATTATTCTGAGTCTTGGCAGGCAATTTTAAGCATGCAGTCGATGAGGATGATGCCTAGAGGTGTATATTCACACGTACATACATTCCACACATGTAAAGATCCGCATTACAAGTAGGAACCTTTAATTACAGATACGAAAATGGTTTATAACAAAAACAATCTATTATTATGGTTTAGAAAACATCCAAGTAAAGGGAAGCAACTGGTGGTGGTGCAGATCAATGAGCATTCACAAGGAATGGATGCTGGCAAACACTGCACTCTATGGTTTCAGAACCAGAGGCTGGAACTTGGACCTACAACCACCAAAACATCAGATAAAAATTACTTTCTATAAGGCCTCGAGTGCAAAGAAAGCAAAATAAAAGGCAGTTGAAAGCAGAAGAAGAAAGAGACCTGTAGATGAACTGTGCATGTTGGACAGGCAACTTCTCTCATCCTCATTCCAGATGCTTCAGACTTGGCACCTATAGAAGTTACATAGTATGATGGCAAAAGATTAACGCACTGTCAACCGAATCTCTTGCGTTAGTTTCTTGAACAACATCACAACAAAATTCAATGATGCAGCAAGCTTAAGCAATAACTGTATCAGAATGTCCATTACCTGTTGGTCTCTGGCGATTCTTGTCCATCTCCTCCTGTAACCAAACACATCAATCGTGTGCAAAATAATAAAATAAATAAAATAAATAAATGACGAAATATAACTTCCCACCCCTCAATTCTTGAAAACAAAAAGAAGCATGTAGATGAATACATATTGTGATCCCATATTACTGTAGTACACAACCCAGAGCTTTAAATTCAATTGAGACAAGGAAGCACTTATATTATATATTCAGTTTTTGACACCCATATCACGTTTCTTATGGGTCTGATATACAGTCAAGTAGATTTGATTTGCGGCAGCTTTTAACTAAGTCTCCATTTGGGAAGAACTTATAAATGGATTAATTTACAAATGGATAGAAATGAGTGTGGATAAGCAGATATTAATTGTTGATCCATTGCAATATGTGATTAAAAAATGTAGTTTGACCATTTGTAAACAATTTATAAATTTTGCCAAACGGAGGCTACAATTAATGCCAAAGGTAAAGGAAGAGTCTGAAACATATTATGGCTTGGCATGAAAGGAAACTGAAGCCATAATATGATCTATCAGGGCATTGTTCAGGGGTTGTGAAAAGTATCCAGGTAACTGAGGCTGGTTTGTGTAATTACGTCAGAAAGGACCGAGCTTAGTACAGTATTAAAATGCACACTTACTAGGACAGGGAATACATATCTTAGTAGGAAACTAGCACTGATTATGTTCCAAACGCACACTTACTAGGACAGGGCAATAGTTGTTCCTGCTGTATGCAACGGCTTTCATTTGCCACTAAATGATGCTCGCTTTTAGCTTTCATATCTTCATAATTTCACTTGTTGGTTATAGATTATATCAAAGTCTTTAGTCGATAAGGCTCAAAGAGGCACTTCAAGGCTCAAAGAGATACATCATATCAATTTTTTAGTAGTGCATTTTCTGTATTCTACTTAAACTCATCTTCAAATAAAAACATTTCCATCCTATCATGATATTGCACTACAGTACAAAACATGCCAGGCCTTTCACCATCAGTCAAATTCTTCAACACATATAAAGATAGAAGAACAAATAAGATCTGATTCAATTGCTGTCCAAACTTCCCATTATATAACCACAAAACCTCGATCTCAGACAAAACACAGTTTTTAGGGAAATCTAGGAGATGTGTGAAGTTGGAAAACTAAAATCATACCCAGTCTTGCACGTGAGAAAATTGCACAGCAACTCAAATTGAGATAAAGAAAAATTATATAAATACACAGGCTTATAAATGTCGCCAGCACAGGGAGGAGAAAAAATGTTCACACAAATTTTAATTTTTCAATCAATTTTGACTTGCAACTGTTCTGCTGATGTATAAGACTACGGAAAGTACATAACTATTAAAAAAAAGAAAGAAAAAACTGCACCATCCATAATGGCATAAGTATTTTCGTTTGTCCTGGCAGCGAATAATAAGGATTAGGTTCTTGTACTCTCACGTTTTCCGAACCCAAAAGACAAAAAAGAGAAAAAGGAGTTAACAGATAATTGATTCAGTTGAAAGTTAAAAAGCAAGCTCGAGTTATCGTACGTTCTATTTGTTAAGAATACAATGCATTCACAAGCACAGAATTGTTGAAACTACATGGAATCTAAATCTGTCTACTTCGGCAAGGACGAAATGACAGACTCGTTCTTTTGAAAAAATTGCTTCGCCTACCATCAACTATGACACAAAAGAATGTATATCCAAAAACAAATCTAGGAGAGAACATGAACACCACTAAGGATAAGATAAACTCAGTTTCATGCCAGCAATATTACGAAACTGACTGTTAAAAGGAGCACAGGAACAGAAATATTGCAGGCTATGGTTTTTACAGCATGAGACATCAATTTTGTGCATTCAGCGGGTACCTGAAGTTTTCTTGCAAGATCCTCATGGCTATGCAATCCTACAACTCTGGCAGCTGCTTCCTTTGTATTGCTCAGCCTTTGAGTAACTTCAGCCTGCCAAAAACAAAATCAACAGTTACAATTACCAAGCCTTCAGCATAACAATATCACATAGAGGTAGATGCAGACTAATATAACCAACCTCTTTCCCCATATCCAAATGAAGAGAGAGAATAAAGAACTAAAAGAAAAAAGAAACAGAAAAGTAAAAAAGTCGTTTAGAAAAAATTAACTTGGTTCAAGAAACAACACCATAACACACTAATAAACCATTAGCATCTTTAAAATGCATTGTTTTATATACATTAAACCAAGCCCAATGAGCGCTTCGCACCTTGGCAGGGAAGAAGGTCTAGTTCAATCTCTTGAGCCATAGAGGAGCTACAGGCTCTGGTTGGTCAGTTTCCCGGGTACTCTTTTCTCTTGGAGGAAGGGAACATAATGAATTGAAATTCTTGGCAAGATAACATAGGATGGATAGTAAAAATTGAATTTGATATCTTGTCATAAATTGCTCTTGATACAGTAAAAAGTATTTCCTCCCTCAAAGAATGTTTATCTTACTATTTGTTATGTGCCCAGAAATATATCTTACATCAAAAGTTATTTATTTAATTACCTGATGAGCCATTCTTCAAAAACCTGAGCCTTGACTAAAAACTAAGAATATATTTTGTGGCCATTAAAGTCTTATACATTACAATTATGCATGAATTGGAGCCAACTCATATTGTTGATATTCCATTTTGCTTCTCAATTTAGAGATAAGAAATAAAAGGGAAACGTAGGACAAATGCTCAGAAAGTGTGATGTGGGTTTTGTCTAAATAACTTATCCAGTTCATAAAGTATATCCTGACATCAGTTGTTGGATGGAGGAGGAAGTAACACTTACAAAGTTTCTGCCCAAATAATGTGCAAGAAACTTTTGTACATTTAATAGAAATGCACAAACTGAACGCACATACCATGCAGCTGTCACAAACTCGAACTGGTTGAGCATTGTCATCTGCAGTGAGAGCAATTCTTCCTTGTGTACACTTGTCACAGAAAATATCCCCACAGTTTCGACAGTGGTGCTGTTGACAAGAAAACAAATGAAAGAAGATGAATTAAGCTTCAGCCGCAATACCTACAGCTTTATAAACAGTAAACAAAAAAAGCAGATTTTAACCTTTCGATTAAAAGCATTAAAATCACTTCGACAAGCTGTGCACTTGGTTACTGCTTCATCAGGAACCTAATAGAGAGGAAAATACATATACACACATAAATCTCAAACTATAACCTACATAGAATCTACAACAATGAAATAACTTAATCAATACAAAATCCAGTCTAACCCAGTGATCTTTCTCCACATTATCAGGCTTTATCAAGTTCACCCAATCAATGAGCCCTTTCTTCCTCTCTACTGATTGCTCAGGTCCCTTGATTAGATCTGAAGGTTTACTGCTTTCACCCATCTCCTTGACCTGTTTACATACGTCAGACAAACACATGCAGTCACAACCATATCAATGTATGATAAAAATCTCATTTAAAAAATTATAATATACCTACATGCTATCATATTTCTGTGCCAAATAATTTGTGCTTATCCATTATATTTGGACACATAATAATACCTCATCTCGTGGAATCGAATAATAGTACCTACCTAAAGGATATGGAAACAAAAGGACCCATGCCTTACAGCCTTAAGATGATGTACAGTGATAAAGTAAGAAAGAATTAACAATAATAATATTATCAAATACAAGGTTTCATAAACTGACCATCAAAATATTCAAATATAAAACACGTGACTGTCTTGTAGCGTATGTCTACAACATCTTGAAGAAAGTCTACTTAATGTCAGAAAAGAGATTAAGACCTTGTTTGATCCCTATTTTCTTCAAAATATATTTCTCTCTCTTCTTTCTCAACCACACATTTTTCAATAAAATAATATTACACCCAATTCAAAAACTTTTTCTACTTTTAACCACACATTCTCCATCAATCTACTATTCCAAAATGCATTCTACATAAAAAAAAAAAAGAGAGGCTCAAACAGGCCCTAAGTTTTTCAATAAAACACGGCAGCCTTCATCCCCTTTTAAAAAGATGAGCATAATGATCCTTGTATTGCACGAAGTGGAGGAAGTACTATAGTAAGATCCTTTGCAAGACGCATAGGCTTTAGAAGCTCCTCATCATAGAAATCGAAGTCAAAATTCGGGGACACAAATTTGTTCGAATGGAAAAAATCGATGTCAATCACTATTAGTAGGCATATTATTAGAAGTTTAGTATTTACTTACGGTTAATTAGGTAGTTTCCTTGTACGTAATAACTAGTTTCCATATATATTTTGTATCATTAATAGTTTGTAACATTATATAAAGAAGGTGATACACACGAAAGATCATTCAGCAAAACTTGTTTTGGCATGGTATTAGAGCCGTAACATTTTTCTCTTGTGCGTGTGATTGCGACGTGGACTACCATTTCTTTTTGTTTTTGGAATCAATTAGTTCTTGGTTCATCATAGGAAGGATCATGGTGGTAGCCTCTTAAGTGTTCGGCGATCGATTGACTGTTCATAGTTGACATCACTTGGTTTCCTCATAGTCGGCGTTTTCAGGGTCGATTCTCTTGCGTTCCGACAATCAGCTTTTCAGATTGTTGCAACCTCTACGTGTTCTTCGTTTCTACGAGCCCTCCGACTCCGCGATCTCTTCAATTTTTCCGGCAAGCCTAGTTGTGGGTTTTGGTCGGAGCAGATGTTCATTCCAGTCATCAATAGTCTTTCAGCGTGCGTTCCATCCTGAGTGGTATTGTTCTTAGGCCATTGTTGGGCTTTTGGATTAGTTTTTGGGTTTATTGAATATTTGTGGGCTTGGGTTGTTAGGTTTTATAAGTCAAACAACTAATGTTTTAATTGAAGTTTATTATTTGCTTACAGCTAATTAGGTTAATTAGGTAGTTTCCTTGTACATAATAGCTAGTTTCCATATATATATCTCGGCCATTTTTGTTTCGGATTAAAATCAGATTTTAATCTAAGTAAAAATCAAACAATCAATATTAATCACATTTTTCATGGTTCCCACAACTTTTCAACCACACATTTCAAAAACTTCTATCTCATTCTACTAAAAAATTCATTTTAATCCCTACCAAACACCCACTTTGTATCCTTAATAGTTTGTAACATTATATAAAGAAGGTGAATACACACGAAAGATTCATTCAGCAAAATTGGTTTTAACAATCACGTAATCTTTAGGTTGCAAATAACGGTTTTACTCTAGGATCTAATAACAATCCCATATCGTCCACCAACCAAATAGTAGTATAAAAATGACATGCAATAGCACGTGGATATAGAAATCCCAAACCTGAATGCTTGCAGCTGTCACTGTGTCCAAGATCTTGTTTGTGGTATAGTTATTTGATTTCAGTCTTATTCGCTTTGGTTCAGGATCAACACTTGTTTTGCCCCAAAATGCAAAGATATATGAATCCAACACCTGAACAAGAAAATAAGCCCAAATGCAATTCTCTTGTTAAAACTTAAAAGAATTGAACCAAACATCATATCTTGTCAACACAGTTCATATACTTACTTCCCATCTAGTCATAGTCTCGAGGGGCCATATTTTTAATATACGGCTAGTTGCTGGATCAAGAATCCGAATCCCATCCAAACCAATCTAAATTGAATCCAGAAAACAATGAAAATTGAGTGAAACCACTTAATACTAATTTCAAAAGAAGCAGCACAAATGATAAATAAGTAACAAAACAATTACAATCTCTTGTACCATATATAAGTCTCTGGTAACATTTTGTGTATAGTGCAATTCCAAGAATACAACCATTGAAGTGCACAGTCACAATATTTAGTGCACATTTTTCCATTAAATTAAACCCTTGTTTAGTATAGATTCTTTAAAATTTAGTTTTCCTCAAACTTATTTTTAACCACAAATTCTCCCAAATAAATACTTTTCCACGCGGATCCATAACTTTTTCATAATATTTAACCACATCCTTCAAAAAATATATATAACAATAATAAAAAAAAAAAAAATCACTTTTCACAAATCTTTTCTCAAAAAATCTACATCAAACAGACCCTAAAATTAATGCTCAATAGTTACAGAAACATATAAGAATGTCTAGCACCAATGTCCAACTATGTCCATTAAGTGGCATATCATATGCTTCAATCAATAAACTTGAAATTCCATAATTGACGAGAACAATAAATATACAAAATGGAAAAGAATAGATAGCAACAATCCTATTGTTTTAAAAAGAATGCAATCTCACAAACCTGACAAAGCACATCCATATCATTCTGACCAAAACTTTCAGACAACAGCTTGACGGCAAACTTTTGGATGCTACTGCTGACGGCTTGAGAGTCATCGGCCTTGGCAACGGCTTTCACAATCTTAGGAGAGGAATTCCCGAATCCACTCTGCTCTTTTCCACCTGAAATATTAATAGGTCTACCGTAATCATCAAACATCACCCCACCAGAACCGCCACTTCCCGATTCAGAAACTCGGCCCCCTTTCCCACCATAAGTTTCCACCTTACTGCCATTATACTTATAAACCCCACCATCATACAACCCTTGCTCTCCATGCCCTCCATAACTCTTTTGATTTTCAAATGAATTTACATACGACAGCGCAGAAGAAGAGCTATATGAAGACAGGTCTGGAGCCCCCGAATTTGGGTTAAAGGTGAAATCGGAAACTGGGTTATGAACGGAAAAATCGTAACTATTAGCGGTATGGTTTTGATCTATGGGATTCTGGTGTTGATAATAAGAATCCAATGAAAGGGGAACGGAGGATTGAGGGTTATTAGGGACATGATCGGGATTATGAGGAAAGGAGGGATAAGTCGAGGAATAATTGGCATAATCGGAAGGGGAAACCGGCGGAGCGGAGGCGTACGGCGCCGGGAAAGGATTGAATTGAGGATCGGAGGAATTCTGAAGGTGGGTTTGATAGTATTGGTAATAGGTAGAGGTTGAATCAGTTTGGTGTTGCATTTTTCGTTTGTGAATTTCGAGATCGAAGGAATTTTTCTTGCTTAAGGAAAAATGGAGTTGCGTCTTGAGAAGAATCTGGAATCCGCGTGTAAATTATTACAGAGGACGTCTTGAGTTTTTTATGGGGATAAATAGTCCTGAATTCTAGACGATTAATAATCTATCCTCCTGAATATCCTAAACTTGCAAGAATTCTTTTACCTTTCTTATTGCCAGTTCTTTGACAATATGTTATCTTTCTTGATTAGGGCAGGCGACAATTGGGTTGGATTGAGTTAATATGATTGGTTAGGGTTCAAGTTTTGACTATTCAAGTTTTGACGATTAAAAATACAAAAAATCAGGTATTTAGCTAATTAATCATTTTTTATTTAAATATAATAAATTAATTTATTAAATACATATTTTACCAATTAAATATAGTAACAACACAATTATATGCAATTTGGTCACAATTATCTAATAAATTAATTAAAAATTAATTTTCGGTCACAATTTATCAAATTATTGGTCACAATTTTTTTTNTAATTAATTAAAAATACTTATTATTTAAATATAATAAATTCAATAAATTAATTTATCAAATATATATTTTACCAATTAAATATAGTAATGACACAATTATATGCAATTTGCACAATTATCTAATTAATTAATCAAAAATTAATTTTCGGTAACAATTTATCAAATTTTGGTTGAAATTTTTTTCTCAATCACAAATCAAAAATATGTCACAGATTACTTCTCAAACACAAATAAAAATTTCATAGATCACTCACTAATCGAAAATTTTATTGGTTACAACTCATTTATTCATTGCAAATCGATCACAACTTATCAAATTATTGGTTACAACTTATTTTTTGGTCACAAATCAAGAATATTATATGTCACGGGTTATTTTTTCGGTCATGAATCGAAAATTTTATAAGTCACAAATTATTCACCGATCACAAAATTAAAATTTTTATTTTATTCATTGCAAATCGATCACAACTTATCAGATTATTGGTCACGACTTATTTTTTGGTCACAAATCAAGAATATTATATGTCATAGGTTATTTTTTCGATCATGAATAGAAAATTTTATAAGTCACAAATTATTCATCGATCACAAAATCAAAATTTTTATTGGTCACAACTTAATTACAACTTAATAAATTGTGAGTCACAATAACAATTTTTAGGTCACATATTATTTATTTGTNCACGACTTATTTTTTGGTCACAAATCAAGAATATTATATGTCATAGGTTATTTTTTCGATCATGAATAGAAAATTTTATAAGTCACAAATTATTCATCGATCACAAAATCAAAATTTTTATTGGTCACAACTTAATTACAACTTAATAAATTGTGAGTCACAATAACAATTTTTAGGTCACATATTATTTATTTGTCAAAAAATTACCAATTATTGGTGATAATCAACCAAATAATTGGTCACACACCCACCCCATTTCATCCCACCCATGACCATCGCCACGACCATGACCACCACCACTAAAGCCGACACCACCATGACCACCGCACACAGCACCAATGTCAAACATCACCACTACACAACACTAGCAACCACCACCTCAACACTACCTCCAGCAGCACCACTGCCACCGTTGCCGTCAGAACCACCACTACCACCTTAAACAAATCAACACCACCACCAACTCGCCACCGAACCATTACCACCACCAATGCAAACAAATCACACATGGCAAAAAAACGCCACCACCACTACGCCGCCACCACCACCACCACCACCTCACCTCTACAGCACAACCACCAAATAGAGACCCACCATCAGCAACCGATCCACTACAACCACCACTTCACCTCTATAGCACAGCCACCAAATCTTGATCCACCATCAACAGCCAGATCCACCACCTCACCTCCATAGCACATCCACCAAATCAGGATGTAGAGCATACCATCGCCACGACCAAATCCATCACCACCAACTCTAGATCCACCATCAGTAGCTCGATCCACCACCGCCACTAAAACCACTCAAACATCACCACACCATGGAAACCACCATCAACAACAAACAAAAATCAACCAAATCTGGCATGGCCGCCATCTTTACGCCCAAAATCATCTCAACACCATGGCGGCACAACACCATTACGAGCGGGGTGGTTCTGATCGGTGACCCTCTCACTGTTTGTGGAGGTGCTCTATCGCGGCGGTGGTGCGAGATTGGGCTGCCGGCAGAGAAGGAAGAAAAGGTTAGTCTATGGTGCAAGAAAAAGAAGATGGCACTATCAAAAAATTTCAGATCTCCGCGCGGCAGCTACGACTGGGGCTGCTCAAGACGCCACTCAGCTCGCCATATGCCGCTTCCGCCGATGAAGAGAAAGAGAGGGAGTGAAAGATTAAAGAGACGCGTGAAGATGAGAGAGACGTGAAGATGAGGATGAGAAAGTGTGTGATTTAGGTTAATATAATTAATAATTCAATTAATACCTATTTTTGATTAAGTAAACTTCACACCTGAGTTTTGAATTTGAAAACTTAAATGGATGGTTTTTTGTAATTTTCTCTTGATATAAAATCAAATTAAATAAAATGAATCCAATTATTAGTTTAAATCCAACACAATCCAATTCAATCAAATTTGGGTTGGTTGGTTTGGTTTTGGACCTAGTTCAAGTTGGATCTAATTATTCTTAGTTGAATTTGAATAATTTTTAAATTTTGAAACCACTAAAAAATCTATGTTGTTTTTAACCTATATACGAAATTCTTTTTGAATTTAATTTATAAATAATTTTGAAACTATGTAACATTTTCTTTTTATATATATTTTTTTTTTTGGGAATTACTCACTTCATTATCACATCATTAATTTTTAGTTTATCATCAAATTATTTTACATTTGTACATATTATTCATATCAATCAGCCTGTGTAAAAAAGGGGACGTTTGTACATTTGAAACCTTTCTCTTGTCTCAATTATTGAGTTTATTTAGGGTTTTCAATTTTAGGTATTAAATTTTTTTAATTCATCGGGTTGGGTTGTGTTAAATTAGGTTTTAATTCATAACCTGAGACATAACCCATCTCGACCTCAAATTTGATTTTTCAACCTAATTCAACTTAAAAACCAACCCAAAACGATTAGTTTGGGTTGGGTTAGGTTGGCCATGACCCTATTTATTGATACTGAAATTCATAAGAACCCAAAACTTTAAATTATTTTTATGAAATTTTAGTGTAAAACTTTGTCCTTGGCATACCTCGAGAGGGGGCTTCCTGTCCCCCTTCTGATATAGAACATATTGTTGAAAAATTAGATCAAAATGAAAAAAAAGTAATAGTATAGACAGAACATTCGAATTTCGATTTTAGCTCATAATAGCATTCTGGAAATAGGACGACGATATGAGTAATACTCATCACCACGTATGATGTAGAATGGATTTCGACCATCAGAGTTCATTTAGGATCAGAAAACAGATTTTTAATGTTTTAGCGCTATTTTTTCATTTAGTTTATTTCGAATTC
Organism: Fraxinus cuspidata; assembly: GCA_903798385.1. Lineage (NCBI taxonomy): Eukaryota > Viridiplantae > Streptophyta > Magnoliopsida > Lamiales > Oleaceae > Fraxinus > Fraxinus cuspidata. The sequence goes on from CAIGRP010112071.1 coordinate 12,340, forward strand.
TTTTTTATTTTAGTTTGTTTAAACTAGGTTTTCATTAATTTTAGTCCTATTAAACTAGGTTTTCATGTAAACCCTTATAAATAAAGGGTTATCCCATTGTTTTTTTAATCTTTCATTAATAAAATTCGTGAGTTTAATTTCTGATAATTTCATGGATTCCAAAATTCACATTCTTAAGGTTTTCGCTTGAATTCCTTGTTTTGTACCGCGTCAAGTGGTATCAGAGCCGGCTTTTTTGTCTCTATATCTTTGATTCATAAGCATGGGCCACGTGTCGTTACGAGGGCAAATTTGGGCGCAATAAACTGTTGGCTTGACAATCTTACTATTCAGATCCAAGAGATTCATCAATTGTTTTTGCGGGACGTTGGAAACAATGGGCAGAATGAACAACAAGTAAACAATAATGAACAGATTACTGAGCCCATGGTTTGGGAAGGAAATAATACGAGACATGGAGTAGAAGAAAGTGAATTGGAGTTAGATGAGGAGTTTGAAGCGCCGCTGCGTAATCATCAAAATCGAAATACCTTTGATGATTATTGGATTAAAGCTGATATTCCTCTGCTCTTTGATAACCTGAAAATCGAGGACTTTTTGGATTTGTTGATGAAAGTTGAACGATTTTTAGAAATTATGGATGTGTCGGAGGACAAGATGGTTAAGATGGTGGAGTTCTCTTTAAAATCGAAAGCATCAGTATGGTGGGATCAATTACAAAATACTCGGAGGAAAAGGGAAAAAGTCGGATTCAGACTTAGAAAAAGATGAAGCAGTGTATGATGGGTCGGTTTCTACTTGCAAATTACGAATAGATTTTGTATCGTATGTACCTGGGATGCACGCAGGGCAGTTACACAGTATCAGACTATACTAATGAATTTATGCGATTGGCAGAGCGGAACAATTTGTCAGAATCCAGAAATCAAAAGGTAGTCGGTATACCGTATACCGATGGTTTGAAGATGGCTCTTCAAAATAGAATTGGGTAGCTAAATATTTGGACGTTGCTAAAACCATTAACATGGAGACGAAGGCTGAGATGTTGGAATCTGATAATAGGGTGACCACCTACAGGAGAGTTCACCCACCTGGAGAACTATCAACGTCTGTTCCTTTTGGACAAAGAGAAGGCCCAACTACAAACTCTAGCCAACTCTAACAATGTTGATAACAGCGGTATGTTTGAAAACAGAGGGCAAACCCGAAATGCACCTCAAAATGCAAATCCCTATGATGGGCCCACGAGAAATATTTGTTATAGATGCCGCAAACCTTAGCATCGTTCCAACAACTATCCAGAAAGAAAGCATGTCAATTTGGTGGAGCTGGAGACAGTGGATGAAGTAATTGTGGACAATGGAAGTTGTGAGAATTTTGTGTCTAAGATGTTGGTAAATTTGTTGAAGTTATCTACTAGAAACCATCCTAAATTCCATTGGTTGGATGAAGTATGATCCAATCATATATCACATAATGTGTGTATAAACCATTATGTAAACCTATTATGTACATGTAGCACAGTCGGTGTGAAAAATGTGCAAACCATCTTCTGTTCAGGTTGCTGAAACTTGCAAAGTACTTGTTTTCATTGGTAAGCATTACAAGGATGAGATTATGTGTAATGTCATAGACATAGATGCTTGCCATATCCTATTGGGTCGTCCATGGCAAGTTGATGTGTATTCAACTTTTAAGAGGCGTGATAATGTGGTACTGTTTTCATGGGTCAGTCATAAGATCGTTATAGTTTTTCTTAAAAAGTCTGAGAAGTCTACCCAACAACGAATAAAGAATTTCCTTACCCTTACTAATAATGAGAAGGAGATTGTAGATTCTGCAAAGGAGTCTGATTTTTTTTTCCAGTGGTTAAGGGGCATTTTACTATAAATAAGAAAGAAAAGAGTGTTCCACCTGAGGTACAAGAGATATTGATAGAATTTCAAGATTTAGTCTCTAATGAACTACCGAATGAGTTACCTCCTATAAGGAATATTCAACACTAGATTAATTTGGAACCTAGGGCTAGCCTTCCAAATTTGCTACATTACCGAATGAGTTCGAAAGAGAATGAGATTCTGAGGGAGCAGATTGAGGAGCAGTAGAGGAAAGGATTCATAAGGGAGAGTATAAGTTTGTGTGCAGTACCTGTTCTCTTAGTGCCAAAGAAGGATGTAAAGTGGCGTATGTGTGTTGACGGTCGTGTCATCAACAAGATAACAATGAAATACATGTTTTCCATTCTATAGTTGGAGGATATGATAGACATGATTGGTGGTTCTAAGGTCTTTTCAAAAATAGATCTTTGAAGTGGTTACCACCAGATCCGTATGAAACCTGGGGATGAATGGAAGATTGCATTCAAGAGCAACAGACTGTCAAATGATTCGAGTACCTTCATGAGATTGATGAACCAAGTTCTTTGTCCTTTTATTAGGTCTTTTGTTGTGGTTTATTGCAATGACATACTCATTTACAGCAAGTCCAAAGAAGATCACTTAGTTCAATTGTGGCAAGTCCCAAATGTTTTGAAGGAGAATCAGCTGTACATCAACCTGAGAAGTACACTTTCTGTACACACAAGCTGTTGTGTTTAGACTTTGTAGTTGGAAAGATGGTCTACAGGTGGATCAAGAAAAGATAAGAGCAATCCGAGATTGGCCAACACCAAAAACAATTTTTGAAGTAAGGATTTTCCATGGCTTTGAAACTTTCTATAGACGATTTATCAGGAACTTTAGCACTATTGTGGCACCACTCACATAATGTTTGAAGTAATGGAGATTCAGTTGGAGAGAAGAGCAAGATAAGAGTTTTTCCTTCATCAAGGAAAAGTTGTGCATAGCTTCAGTATTAGCCTTGCCACGTTTCGAGAAGATCTTTGAGGTAGAGTGTGATACTAGTGATGTAGATATTAAGGCTGTCATTTCCCAAGAAAAGAGCCCTGTTTCTTTCTTTTCAGAAAAATTTGAGTGATGCTAGGCATAAGTGGAGTACTTATGGGTAGGAATTATATGCATTTGTCAAGGCTTTGAAGCAATGGGAACACTATCTCGTACAAAATTAGATTGTGTTGTTTATTGATCCCCAAGCCCTAAACTTTATTCATAGTAAAAAAAACATATCAGCAGAACGCATGCGCTGTGGGTGAATTTCCTCTAGAAATTTCCTTTTATGATTAAACATACATCTAGGAGTTCGAATAGAGTTTCCGATGCTCATAACCAGAGAGTCTCGTTGCTAGTTACACTGACACGGGAAATTGTTGGATTTGAGTGCTTCAAGGAGCTATATGTAGATGATCCTAACTTTAAGGAGATTTGGAGCAAGTATGTGAATCATGAAGCAGTGACATATTTATATATCATTGATGGATATTTGTTCAAGGGCAACCAACTTTGCATTCTAGTTTCATCTCTACGTGAAAAGTTGATTCGATATCTGTATGGTGGAGGTCTATGTGGACACTTAGGAGAGTGCCAAGACAATAGCCAGTTTGGAAGCTAGGTATTATTGGCCATAGTTGAAAGAGAATGACGATACGAGTAATACTCATCGCTACGCCATGATGTACGATAGATTTTGGCCATCCGAGTTCGTTTACGACTCGAAAATTGATTTTAAAAGTTTTAGGGCTATTGTGGTCATTTAATTTATTTCAAATTCCTTTTTAATTCTAATTTTTTAAAACTAGGTGTTCATTAATTTTAGTCCCATTAAACTAGGTTTTCGTGTAAACCTTTATAAATAAAGGGTTATCCCATTGTCTTTTATTATTTTTCATTAATAAAATTCATGAGTTTATTTTTCATAATTTTATGGATTCCAAAATTCGCGTTCTTAAGGTTTTCGCTTACTTCCGCGAACTTCCGAGTTTGGAATATTTTCGAAAATTGGTACGTCGTTGAGATCGACAAATTCATTGTGAAATTGAATTGGTGATATCACAGGTGATTCGCCACCGATACCGAACATGCCCTCAACAAATGATTGTG
>CAIGRP010112073.1:0-24728 GCA_903798385.1 Fraxinus cuspidata
TTTTATATTTCTTATTTATTATCCGAATTTTGCTAGGGTTTTATTATTTAAAGTATTGTAAGCCCTTTGAGGCCGCATTTTTTTGAATTGAATAAAAGTTTCTCGTGAATTTCTCATCTTTGTGAGATTGTTCATCTTTCCTATTACCTTCCGCTACGTCAACTTCATAATTGCTTCTCCTTCGGTTAATCATGCTTAGACTCTTTCCAAGCCATCTGCCATTGATCCTAAAGCGCCTATTATCTCTGGTATATCCACTAATCTATCCACTGTCACGTATAGATCACCTTATCCCACAAATATTCCTTAGATAATTGACTCGTGAGATACAGACCATATGATTTGTTGCATTTCCTTTTTTAGTACTATCACTGCTGATGTATCTTACTCTTTGAAATTACCAAATGGGAATCTCGTTCCAGTTACTCATCTCGGTACTATCAAGATTACAGATAGTATTGTTTTGAAAAATGTCTTGTGTGTTTCCTTCATTTTCCTTTAACCTTATCTCTACCAGAAAGTTGACACAATCACTCACATGTTGCCTTGTTTTTCTGTCCAATACTTGCTTTATTCAGGACCTTTCCACTTGGACCACGATTGGGATGGGTAAATCATACAATGGCCTTTACCACATGCCGACAAAAGATGTCCCTCCTTCAGCTACAATGGCCTTTACCACATGCCGACAAAAGATGTCCCTCCTTCAGCTCTTGTCGAAGCCTTCCCTCAATTTACTCAACGGACCTCCATTATTTCTTCATCTGTTATTAATAGTAGTAATGTTTCAGACCTTTGGCATTGTCGCTTAGGCCATCACAAATCCCATTGTAAAGGACACATTTGTTTCTAGTAACATTACTCCTTGTTGCGTATGTCCTTTAGCTAAACAACATAGAGTTCATTTTCCTGTTAGTCAACACAAATCTTCTCACATACTTGAAATGGTAACTTGCGATTTATGGGGCCAATGCTCTATTACTACTTATGATGGCACCAACTATTTTCTCATCATTGTGGATGATTTCTCAAGGCATACTTGGGTCTATTTGCTTAAGACAAAATCTGAAACCAGAAAGTGCATAGTCTTTCTACAACATGATTGAAACTCAATTCAAAGTTAAAATCAAATTTCTTAGGAGTGATAATGGGGCAGAACTCCAAATGAGGGATTTATTTAACACCAAAGGCATAATACATCAAAGAAGTCGTGTAGAAACACCTCAGTAAAATGGTGTAGTGGAAAGAAAACACCAACATCTACTTAATGTGGCTAGAGTTCTTCGGTTTCAAGCCTCTCTTCCTCTAGAATTCTGGAATGATTGTATCCTGACCTTTGCATACATTATAAACAGAAATACCACACCATTACTTGACAATAAAACTCCATACGAAGTTCTTTTCAATACTAAACCCTCTTATGCTCACATGCAAATTTTGGGATGTCTTTGCTATGCTACTACTTTGTCCCATGGAAGAAAGAAGTTTGATCCAAGGGGTAAAAAATGCATTTTTCTGGGCTATCCTTTCGGGGTAAAGGGTTACAAACTGTTGGATCTAGAAAACAAGTCCATCTTCCTCTCGAGGGATGTTGTCTTTCACGAATCAATTTTTCCCTTCTTTGGTTCTGATTCCTCTCCTTCTTATAAAGATCCCAGCAACCTGTTTTTTCTTTACCTCTTTCTGATTCTATTAACTGGCCTTCTTCTTCTACAAATCCTGTTTTTTCTTTACCTCTTTCTGATTCTATTGACCGGCCTTCTTTTTCTACAAATCATAGCCCTCCTTCTATACAGGTCCATGACAGCAATCATAGCAGCCCTTCAACCTCTAATATTCCTATTTCTACTCCTCCTTTTAATTCTCCTCATTCCACCTCTCGGGTCAATCCTAATCCTCATCATGTTGTCGACGATATTCCACTTCGTAGGTCCACTAGGACTAGGAATTCTTCCAAATATCTTGATGATTTTCACTGTCACCAAGTCACTGTTAATTCACCATCACAACGTCCAGCAAGGCCACTTCCTGTTCTCGAAACATTCTTTTTCCTTTAACTGAAGTTTTATCTTACCATATTTTTCTCCAGAAATACAATCCTTTGCTCTTCTATTTCAAAGCATGTTGAACCACGTACTTATCAAGAAGCAATTAAAAATCCTGACTGGTGCAAGGCCAAGGCCATGGACGTTGAACTGTCAGCCCTTGAGTCCAACAAAACTTGGATTCTCACTGACCTTCTGCCTGGAAAAGAAGCTATCGATTGTAAGTATGTTTACAAGGTGAAATGTAATTCAGATGGGTCGGTGGATAGGCTGAAAGCCAGGTTGGTCGCCAAGGGGTACACACAGCAAGAGGGTATAGATTACCATGTGACTTTCTCCCCGGTTGCGAAGATGGTAACAATTCGGTGTCTCATTAGTATTGCTGCAATTCAAGGCCTTTATTTACATCAATTTGATGTAAACAATGCCTTCTTACATGGAGACCTCCAAGAGGAAATATATATGTGGAAACCACCAGGGTATACCAATGGAGGACCTAATTAGGTTTGTAAGCTCCTCAAGAGCTTGTACGGGCAGTGGTATGCAAAATTTTCTTCTTGCCTTTTACACTTTGGTTTTGAGCAATCCAAAGCGAACTACAGTTTATTTACTAAAAGAGATAAAGACTCCTTCACTGCTTTGCTTGTTTATGTTGACGATATCTTAGTTTCAAGCAATAGGTTGGATTCAATTACTGCCTTGAAACAATTGTTGAGTGCACAGTTCAAGATAAAAGACCTTGGGACTTTAAGGTATTTTCTTGGGATAGAGGTAACACGATCAACAGAAGGAATTCATCTTTGCCAATGAAAGTATGCTCTGGACATTCTTTCAGATTCAGGCACTTTGGCTTCTAAACCTATGAAAATCCCCATGGATCAAAATGTGAAACTCAGCAAAGAGGATGGAAAACCCTTACTAGATCCTAGCTTTTACCGCAGATTGATTGGAAGGCTAATGTATTTAACAATAACAAGACCTGATATTAGCTACACTGTACAGACTCTTAGCCAGTTCATGCATTGTCCCACAACAACTTATTTGGCAGCAGCATAAAAAGTTCTAAGGTACATTAAGTCAGCTCCAGGTCAAGGCATTTTCTTATCAGCTTCTTCTCCCCTACAACTTCAAGCCAACTGTGATTCTGACTGGGCTTCATGTCCAGATTCCAGAAGATCAGTCATAGGGTATTGTATCTTCATAGGACGCTCCTTAATTTCTTGGAAATCCAAGAAGCAGACTATTGTTTCTCGATCTTCAGTCGAAGCTGAGTACAGAGCTATGGTTGTTGCTTGCTCAGAACTTACATGGCTTCGCTATTTACTGCATGACCTACAAATATCGCACCCTAAACCTACGTTACTTTTCTGTGATAACCAGGAAGCCCTCCACATAGCTGCCAATTCTATTTTCCAAGAAAGAACTAAATAACCAGAGATTGACTGCCATTTAATTCGAGATAAGATCTTGGAAGGCAGTGTTCGAATTTCTTATGTCTCCACTCATTTACAATTGGCAAACCTCCTTACCAAGGCTCTGCCCTCTTATGTCATTCATTCCCACTTGTCCAAGATGGGAATAGTCAATTTCTATTCTCCATCTTGCGGGAAGATGTTAGAATCTGTTAATGCTGATACTCATACAAGTTGCTGAAGCAAGAAGATTCTAGAGAGCATCAATTTGTTAGAGGATTTTTATTCTTGTGCTGAGCTATAAATTGTTTATCGTTATTTTAAGATAGTGGATAGGGAAGATTCTAGTGATTTTTTTTGTATATATAGTATCATTTCCCTTGTAATTAAAATAATAACTTTCCGGGAATACAATTAAATGAAGAAAAGGTTTCCTCTCCATGGCCTGATTCACACACTTCATTCACATTTCTTTTGAAAACTTACAGTGACCCAAAAGAATTGTTTTTCATATTATCAATTTTCATGCATTTTTACAGCAAAGTAACAGAGTATAGACTATATATTAACGTTTATAGTAGAAACATGGACATCCCATAGAACTAATCTCAAGCAGAATCATTTGAATAAATTATGTAAAGTTCGGAGATAAATTGCACTTAGAACACCCTTTTATGAAACAAACTTTTAAAACACCTATAATATACTGCACTCCATTGACGTTGCATTAAGCAAAAAAACAATGGCAAAATTCACAATTCCAAGTTTCTAACTTTATTTATATGCAAAATTGTAAATGTTAGATGATCCCGATATCAACTACAAATTTATGGCATTGTTTGTTACAAGCAGTCTCAGCGGAACGCGTGGTCGTAATCATGATATCGGAAAGTTTTGTAGATAAAGTGAGACAACCATTTCGAAGCCACAAAGCACAGAACAGCCATGCATACCAGGCTGTTCCTTGCAGCCGCAGACATAACACCCTGCTTCCCTGCAGCAACTATTCCAATTGAAGCAATGGAGACGACCTGCAGCACAATCTCAAGTGTATTGAGACCTCTGTAGGCAAGACTGCAGCTACTACAATTCACTGTGTGAGACCAATACCTGAAACAATCACAAAAATCGTGTCATTTAACTGGAAGTGTGAAAATGCACACTTCAATCTTATCCATTTGCATTGATTCTACCAATTAAAATGAAAGCAGAAGATCGTGTAAAATTTTAACTCCTAAAACAGTACCACTCAATATTTGTGAAAAAAAAAAAAAAAGTGACACATGATTTTTGTTAGCAAGCTCCATTCATATTCTGGATTAAGACCTAACTCCAATCTCGAGATTATTGATAAATGAAACGAAAAACATAAACACGCACACAAACACATAAATTTATAGTGCTTTACCCTCAATGTAAGATCTATGTCCACTAGGGCATAAAGATTTTTTTTCCAATAAGGAGTTTACATGGTTAAATAATATAATTAAGCTCCATATAGTGGCACAGTGCCTATGGTCTCCATAGCATATGATACGGTTTATCAAATAAGTATCGTATTCACAATGAGAAATCAAAGAAAATGAAGCCAACTTTATATTTTGGTCTTAGTTAGCTGGAGTAGACCCAGTTTGAGCCCTCTGGATTTACCTATCAAACAGCTGCTCTCTATGAGGGGTTGGTGGGAGTAGTTTGTTAAACTTTGTTCCAAAGTCAACTTGAGTGCCTGCATACTTGTTTAACCACTTTCTGAAGGCTACCACAAGAGCATCTGCCTTAGTTGGCACAAAGCCAGATTTATGCCAATTGAGAGGGCCAACATCCGTTATCTTGCGTTCCTAAAGAAACAATAAATGAATCAGCTCATTTGATGTATGTCTTTCCAAAGTACTATATGATTGTATTCTTACACAACGATCAAGAATTTAACATTGAGCAATCTACAGATTTTATATACACGAGAGGCGTTCTCGAGCAAATGATAAAATTGAGCTAATACACTCAACGGTCTAGCAATTGTTTATCATGAGGTGGAGTATCACGAAATATAGGTCTGTTTTCTATGACATCCTTAAACCTCGATTTTATATCAGAAGACTTATTTGGGACACATTTGTCTGATTTCTTTCTTAATTCTTCACATCGTCAACTACCTTTAGTAGGTAATACTGTTACCACTAAAATAATGCCGCCAGCAAAATAAGCACAAGCAAGGAAATGCATCGGTAGATAGATTAGAGGGAAAAACGACATTTGGTGCCCAGTGACTTGCTTGCCTGCTTTTGATAATCTGTGTACATAGACTACACGAGTTTATTCAAATGATGTACCTACTTAAAATTTAAATGCCCTGATAATAAGAACGTCAGGCCACCCTGATCATATTCAAAGAGAGCAAGATAGCATAAACATGAAACATTTAAGTATCTAATTTTTCAATGCTTGATAATCATGTATAGGATCCTAGTGCTTAGTTTCAGAAGTTATTTAAATATGTTGAATATTACGATAAAATGTAATCCGTAAAAAAATTGAAATAAATTCACCTCCACATGAAGAAGATATAGATCTGAATCCAGAATTAAGTTTTGTCCGATATGAAAGAGCCAACGTGGAACAACTCGATCTATCCACACCCCAAAGTTTCTTGGAGAAGCAAATATCAACCTGCTATTACCCGGACTGACTGGAATACAGTAGAAAATTAGAAGCGCTCTTTTCTGTGTAACCGGTGATGATGGCTCCTGCATGAAAGAAAATACATACTGCTAAAGAAATACAGTGAAATTAAAGATTACTTATTAAGCAATCAAAACTAGAGACGATGAAAATATAAACTAATTACCTCAGTGGTTCCAACCGATGATGTGGACTGCTTACTTGGATCCACTCCTAGACTGTAAAAACTGTAGTAGAGACAAGGTGCAACAAAATTGCTGTTCCCAGTTGCTTTTGCAGTGAAACCGTTTATGTCTAGTTTCTGTAAACTTATTTCAACTGGTTTGCCTCCTTCTCTATCAGCCTTCAGAGTGCAGGATACTTACTGTTAGCCATGTGAAATTATAAGGAAAACATGTCAGAAGTAAGTCATGCACGGATTTACTTATCTCTTTGGAGTTTCCGGAACTCTCATAATTCCATGATGAGCGTAATAGACATGAGCAGGGTCCATGAGATTTTCAATCAGAAGTTCATACCTGAAAATGCCAACGTGGCTGTAAAGATTAACACTAAACAGGTCCACATTTTGATGTTTTGATGCTCGATTTAATATCCATGCACCATGTGATGTCACAGTTAGTTGTTGGAACTTTCATCAGATAACAATAAGTGAATCAGGTATCGACTTTTCTGTCCCTCGAGCGATCATAATTGAATTTCTTCATCTTACTTTTTCACAGAAGTACTAGTTATCTCTTTCCGCAGTTCCATTTTTCTGATTCTCAGAAATTATTTCCTTTTTCTTGTGGGAAAGCAAAGGGATGCAAGATTTATCTTTTCCTTTAATTGATGTACAAGAACACTGAGAGCCAGTGTGAAGGTTATAACAGTCAAATGGAAAATTTTATATTGATCCATACAGAGTGCTTTGAAACATGATTCATAAAAATTCTGTAACAAAACGGAAAAGCAAACAATAGCATACCCATAGGGTATATCTCTGGATATCATCATATTGGTGAATGATGGGTCGTCAAGTTCTGGGATGTAGGGAGGCTTTTTCTTCAAATGAATATCTTCATAAAACGGATCAGAATTCGCCCAAAACCAGAGAATATTATTTTGTACACAACTTGGATATACAGCTACACATGCTTTCTTAGAAGTGTGAACCTGCAGAACCAATGAAACTTCTTATTTTAAACGAAATTATTTATTATCTAGAAGCCATTATGCAAACACTCATAGACACAAACAGAGCAAGGCACAGGTATGTTGTGTCATGATCAAGAATTTTTAACTTTAATGGCAGTTCAAATGCTTAGGATATTCTGTACTATCAGAAAAGGCTCATTCTATACCAAACAAGACCTTTTCCTACATGTATGATGAGTTATTCTACTTTTCAGGCTATTTCCTTTTTATAAAGTGGCTCATGTACAAGAAAACTTATTTGCAAATGAAAATTTGAATGAAGAAATTGTCTTTGTTCTTTGTTACATTGCAGAATTATTTTTTCTTTGTTACTGTTAATCAATTTAATTTGTAGGTCACATTAATAATTATCATGAAATTAACAACAAATATTTTCATTTTCGTCCAAAGCAGAAGAAAGGAAAATTAGGTCTAAAGCCCTGTTAAAAGAAACAAATAAAAGTCCCCATGGTTAGCAGCTGCAAGCATCAAAACTTAAAAATGATCTAGCTGCAATTAAGGGAACACAGTTCAGTAAATTTATGCTATCACTCATTTAAGGATTATTTTTCACCGGAGGGCCATCCCGGGGTGCTTGGGGGATGAACTTGCAATCGCCAGAACCACCAAAACACCAGCCATGGTACACACACTGCAGCCTACCCCATTGATCAATTCTTCCTTCGGACAGAGGAGCCAATCTGTGAGGACAACTATCGTCAAACACTTTCCATTCATTCTCATTCCTATCCCACCAAATCACTATGTCAATTCCCAATACTCTCTTCCCATGAGGTCTTCTCTTGTCAAGATCACAAATTGGCATAACTGGGTACCATTGTGCAAACCAATCAAATTTCTCTTCTCGATTTTCTGCTTCAGTTTCTTGATCAGGCGATGATGAATTTTCAGATTCCTCAGTAGATAAGACAGTTGGAGAAATGGCTGTAAAATTCTTGAACTTAGCTTTCTTGCTGAGATTTGTGGGAACAGGTGAAGTTAATATCTGAATTAAAGGAATCTGAATAATGGGTTTTTCAAATATGGTTCTTGAAATTAGTGGGTAGGTGAATGACGTGAAAGAGGAAGCTCTCAGAGCTTCCATGTCTGGCAAGTATTTTTGGGTAATAAAACTTTCTATAATTTCAGGTTAAATCTATGGAAAGATAATGGAGTGCAAATTATTTGTGTGTGGATTGAATTGAAGAGACGAATACATAAATGTATGTGGCTGGCAACAAACCAAAAACAATTATGTACTGCTGGATTAATGCCCTTGATATCGATTCAGTCAAATTCTTGAAAGATACACAATTAGTTCACTTCTTTTATCGGAGATGGTGGCATAGTTGCTATTTTCTTGACTGCTAATATTATTATTATTTTTTTGTCAAATATAGTTTGTTAAACACCTAAAAAGGTAATCCGTGATGTCGGTCCTATCTTTCCAACTTCTCGACGGGCTACTTGCTTGAACATAAAGAAACTAATCTCCAGAGGAATAAATTATGTAAAATTTGGAGATAACTTATTAGCATACTCGTTTATAAACAAACTTTAAAATGCCAGTAATGTTTTGTACTTCATTCATTTGTAGCTAATCAGAAAACAAAGGCAAAAACTCAGCTATTCCACGTTTCTAACTTTATATATACACAAAGCTATAAATGTTACATGATCATTATATCAGTCACAAATTTATAACATTGTTTGATACAGGCAGTCTCAGCGGAAGGCGTGGTCGTAATCATGGTACTTAAAAGTTCTGTAGATAAAGTGAGACAACCATTTCGAAGCCACAAAGCATAGTACAGCCATGGATGTCAGGGTGTTCCTCGCAGCCACAGACATAATACCATGCTTGCCTGCAGCAACTATTCCAATTGAAGCAATGGAGATGACCTGCAGCGCGACCTCAAGTGCATTGAGACGTTTATATGCAAGATGGCAACTACTGCAATTCACCGTATGGGACCAATACCTGAAAAGATAGCAAAAAGAGTGTAATGTGAAAAAGCAATCCCTTCCATTCGCATTGATTCTTACCAATTAAAATCAAATATGAATCTTTGAGATGAAAAACACACACTTCTCTCGAGTCTTGTTAGCAATCTAGATTCACGTGCTGTGGTTCCCAATTTCGAAAGCAGTTATTAATAAAACGAGAAACAGAAATGCAGACAGAAACACAGATTTCTTAGTGTGAGAACTCATCCACTTGTTGCTGCAGATTTTTCACATGGTTCACACACTTCTCTCGAGTCTTGTTAGCAATCTAGATTCACGTGCTGTGGTTCCCAATTTCGAAAGCAGTTATGAATAAAACGAGAAACAGAAATGCAGACAGAAATAAAGATTTCTTAGTGTGAGAACTCATCCACTTATTGCAGCAGATTTTTCACATGGTTCATTTTCTTTCCAATCATGCTACATGTACAGGGCCATGTGGCCGTGTACAACCATTATAATCCTTTTCTTTCTCTCACCTGTGTCCCATCTTCTACAAAAACAACCCACTCATATTACTTTATATAGTGTAGGAAACTATGGTGAACTAATATTGAGATACGAATGTCCAGTCCAGTCCATCCCTATCGAAGACTATAATTAGGTTCTACAAAATACATCAATGGTTTCAACAGTACACGACATGGTTTAAGGATTACCTATCAAACAGCTGATCTCTAGGAGGAGTTGGTGGGAGTAATCTGCTAAGCCTTGTTCCCCAGTCAACTTGAGTGCCTCCATACTTGTTTAACCACCTTCTGAAGGCAATCACATTAGCATCTGCCTTAGTTGGCACAAAGCCAGATTTATGCCAATTGAGAGGGGCAACATCCATTGTCTTGCGATCCTACAGAAAGAATAAATGAATAAGGACATTTGATGTACATCTTTACAAATAATTATTTTATTGTGTCTTACATTACTATTGAAATTGCAATCTAAAGAATTTATCAAATAGAAAATATACAGCGATACTATTTATGAGAAGCCTTCTCAAATATAAGGACTCTTAGAAAAGATAAAATTGAATTACTATACTCATAGGTCAAGGGATGGATTCTCATAAGGAGGATCAAACAGGCTTTTCATGTTGTTCTCTCTCTGTTTTTATGACATCCGTGACACTCAATGTTCTATCAGGAAACTTATTTTGGTTAATGACACATTTGCTGGTTTCCTTCTTTATTCTTCACATTTTCAACTAACTTCAATAGAATGCAGAGTTACAATAAGAATAATGCTGTATTTGTTCATCTAAATAGGTGTCTTATCTTCAATTCTTAATCGTTGAATAATATAATAAATGTCTTCATACGGTTAGGATCCCAGCATACGGTTAGGATCCCAGCACTTTCAGCAGATATTTGTTTTCCAGTGTATTACAGCCAAATTGGAAAATAAACAAAGATTAACTAACTACTAGAATTAAAAGTAATCAGCAACAAGAAAAAGAGTCAAAGTTAACCTCCATATGAAGAAGATATAGATCCGAATCTAAAACTAAGTTTTGCCTGATATGAAAGAGCCAACGTGGAACAAATTGCTGCATCCAGGCCCCAAAGTTTCTCGAAGTGGCAAGTATCAACCTGCTATTACCCGGACTGACTGGAATACAGTAGAAAAGTAGAAACATTTTTTTCATGGGTACGGATGATGGTGGCTCCTGTGTGAAGGAAAATACATTTTACCAAAGAAATGCAGAGAAATTATAGACACAAGTTATTAAGCAATCAAAACTCAATACTGTGAAAATATCCAATTTATTACCTCGGAGGTTCCAGAAGATAATGGGGACTTCTTACTTGGACCCCCTCCTGAACTGAAAGCACCGTAGAACATACATGGTGGAATAAAATAGCTGTTCACAAGTAATTGCTTCGAGGTGAACCCGTTTATGTCTAGTTTCTCTATAGTCATTTCAAGTGGTTTGCCGCCTTCCCTATCAGCCTTCAGAGTGCAGTACCCTTAGTGTTAGCCATGTGAAATTCAAAAGACGAACATGTCAGAAGTTAAGTCATGCACAGATATACTCATCTCTTTGGCGCGTCTGGGATTCTCATTATTCCATAATGTGCGTATGGGACATGAGCAGGGTCCATAAGATTTTCAATCAGAACTTCATACCTGAAAATGCCAATGCAACTGTCAAGAATAACAAAAGGCAGGTCCCAAATTTTATATGCGCCATTTGACTTCACAGTCAGTTGTTGGAACATTCATCAGTTAAAAGTTAATGAATCAGGAATCGACTTTTCTGGCCACCCACCGAGCCATCACAATTGAATTTCATCTAATTTTTTGCCAGAAGTCCTTGTCATCTCTTGCTTAACTGCGATTCCATTTTTGTGCTTCTTAGATTTTACTTCTTTTTCTTGTGGGGAAGCACAGGGGAATGCAAGATTTGTCTTTTTTCCCCTTAATTGAAGAACAAGAATAGCTAGAGCCAGTGTGAAGTTTATCACAGTCAAATGGAATGCTTTTTATTTTGAATCCATGCAGAGTGGTTTAAAATATGATGTACAAAAATTCAGTACCAAAAAGAAAAGAAAAGAACAGCTTACCCATAAGGTAAATCTCTGCATATCATCGTATTGGAGAATGACGGGTCATCAAGTTCTGGGATGTAGGGAGGCTTTTTCTTTGATAGAACATCTTTATATAGCGGATCAGAGCTTGCCCAAAACCAAAGAATATTATTTAGTACACAACTTGGATACACAGCTACACATGCTTTCGAGGAAGTGTGAACCTGCAGAACCAATCTATCTCTTAATTTAAATGATGTGGTCTATAGTCTAAAGCCAGGACGCAAGCACTAGTACGCACACATGCACACCCACAGAGCAAGGTACATTTGTTCTGTTAAGAATTTTTTTTAGCTTCTCTGTAAGGCAGTTCAAATGCTCACGACATTCTGTACTATCAGAAAAGGCTCATTAACTTATTATAAAGCCAGTTCTATACCACACAAGACTTTTTCCTACGTCTATGAAGAGTTACCATTGCATTGTTATACTATTCCGGCTATTTCCTTTTTATAAAGGGCCTCTGTACATTTCGATAACATATTTCCATTTCCTTTCAGCTAACAGTAATGCATATGAAGGTTAGGAACGCAAACCAATCCTTCTTTTAGATCATATTTCCTTCTTGATCAGATTACATTACATTGGATCCCATATTAGATATACGTGAGACATAATCGTGAATTATTCATGTGGCCCAGGCTTGTGAGGCATCATACAGGGATAAAACCACAAAGCTCATCGGCCCAAAGTATACATTACTTTGCAAGAATATGGATCCAAGCGTTACATGACCTCTATTTTTCTCTGTTGGGAATCTCTACTAAAAAAATAGTGAATGATTTTTCCAAAAGAAGCATTTTATTTTGAATAATTAGTGATGACACGTGACTTGAAGGTCTTAAACCAACAAAAATTCTCTCAAAAGAAGCATTTTATTTTGAATATATCATTTAGCCCCTGTTTTGGGACCTTTTTTTTTTTTTGGAAAAACATTGTTTTGAATGGTGAATTTTTGGAGAATGTGTGGTTTAAAAGTAGGGAAAAGTTTTTTGGGTTTATGTATAGAATATATTATTGTGTGAATGTATGATTAAAAATCAGTATGTTGGAAAAAGAGTTTTGAAAGAATGGAAGATAAACATGAGCCTAATATCACATATGTTGCCACCTACACCAGTGTTGCTATAGATAGCCTTATTCTTATTTTATTCTGTCATTTTCTAACTGCAGTTGCTTATCTGAACATCCATTTCTAACACTAAACTAGTTATGATAATAGGCGTATGTGCGAAGTGCAGAAATAGTCTGAATGTTATCCTTAAATGGTCCTAATTTTTAGCACCTATTTCTTGTTAGAGCACGTGCTGACGGCTATGTGTATCACAATAGAAAAATTAGTTGTTAATCTGTGGAATATATATGTTTTTGTTGCTGTTATTTTCCTTTTTATTATGAGAACACTTCATTTTGTGATTGAACAAATATCTTGTAGCTAATAACAAAAATATCTTCACTTTCTGCTAAAGAAAAGAAAAGGAAAAATAGTTCTAAAGCTGTGTCGAAAAACACCAAATAATAGCCCACATAGTTAGCAGCAGCAATTCATAGAGTGCATCAAAACATAAATGTTCTAGCAGAAATTAAGACAACATAATTCAGTAAATTTATGCTTTTTGATCATTAAGAGATTATTGTTCACCGGAGGACCGTCCCGGGGTGCTTGAGGAATGAATTTGCAGTCACCAGAGCCACCAAAGCACCATCCATGGTACACACACTGCAGCCTACCCCATTGATCAATCCTTCCTTCAGACAATGGAGCCAATCTGTGAGGACAACTATCATCAAACACTTTCCATTTATTCTCATTTCTATCCCACCAAATCACTATGTCAATCCCCAACACCCTCTTCCCATGTGGTCTTCTTTTGTCAAGATCACAAATTGGTGTCACTGGGTACCATTGTGCAAACCAATCAAATTTCTCTTCTTCAATTTCTGCTTCAGTTTCTTGATCAGGGGATGAAGAATTTTCAGATTCTTCAGTAGATAGGACAGTTGAAGAAATGGCTGTAAAACGCTTTATATTTCCTTTCTTGCTTAGAACTACAGGGACATGTGAAGTTAATTTTTGAGTTAAAGGAATCTGAAAAATGGGTTTTTCAAATACGGTTGTTGAGATTAGTGGGTGGGTGAATGACGGAATTGAGGAAGCTCCCAGAGCTTCCATGGCTGGCAGTTTATTTGGGAACCATAATTTGCAGAAAATATATGGAAACGATAATTGAATGAAAATTATGTGTATGTGGATGGAATTGAATAGATGAACATACAAATGTATGTGGTTGGCAACAAACCAAAACTGGTACTGCCAAAGTAATTGATGCAGTCCTTGTTTGAGCCCATTTTAGTCCATTTTGAGTAAAATGTACAATCACCGAACTTTAACATGATCACGACTTAATCACTGAACTTTAAATTGCGTCTCAATGGTCATTGAACTTTCGGCCGTTTCACCACATCCAACACTCACCAAATTCTGTTACCAACGACGCTGACATGGTGGACGAAAAACACACGTGGAAGGTGACAGCCATTTAAAATTTCGACAACTCACAAAATTCATCCACCTCACCTACAAAATGTCACACAAACACTGATTAAAAACAAACTCTCCCAACACCAAAATCCCTCCCACTTGTGAAAATCCTTCCAAACATCAAAATCTTTCCAAACACCAAATCAGTCCCGTCTCCTTCCCCCACACCCCTGTATTTATTTTGATTGGTTGGATGATGAACAGAACTATGAACATTGAACATCACTACAATTCACTTAAGCATCAATTTTGCTAATCACAGGTTTCACAAAAAATTGAACGGCATTGCATTTCCAAATTACATGAGTATCATTTTGAGTTTGATCTCTTAAAAAACATAAGCCGTTCAACAAAAAATAAACTAAAGGAATTTTGCTCCAATCCCAGATCTCCAGACATGCTGTTAAGAAGTAGCAGCGGTTATCTTGGAGTTTCGTCGAGCTTCAGCTCTAGTAGCCCGTAATTGTGAAGACTCACTTTCGTGAAGTTGTTGGAAATCGACAAACGTATTTTCCAATGTCACATTCTCCCGAACATCTACCCTAGCGTCCATGGTCTGGACAGTATTTTCAACAGTGTTTGATGTGTGGCTCGACGATGCTCTTCTCCTTCTGGCCGGAGCCAATTTTCCCTAAGGTGAATGACAAACAACATGAGTTTCAGTTTTAGCTGTTTATATAGAATTGAGGCTGGTGTATTAGAAAAAGTACTTACCCTTAGGGTGACATCAAGTGAGTCGGGGACTTCAATTGGTTCTATCTCTCCTTCAAACAAATTCTGCAATAGACATTTCAGAGAATAACTATATATGGTACACAATGTTGGAAAATATTACAACTATAAGACATAAAACGAATGCACTCACATTATTTGGTGCATCCTCCCTATCGTGGTGTGTCCACGTAGCTGGCAAACGGAACATGTCATTGTAACTTGACCCTTCCTCCTCACATATGATTTCCCTTGTGAATGCATAATCAACTCTTCTGCCTGTTTTCTCCTCTTCACATGCCTCTTGCCCTTCGCAGTTTTTTTCCACTCCCGTGGAATAATAATCTCACCGTCTACTTGGGGCCATAACAATCTGCCGTTAATTGGGTTAAGGATGTTGTTATAGCAACGTAAGTATAAGTCAACGGAGTAGCAATTGTCAACAAAATCTTCCGGGCCATTTCTACATTCTCGTATCACCGCTATTGCATGAATGCAAGGAATTCCAGTCAACTCCCATCTTCTACAAGCATGGGTTCTTTCCTCAAGGTGAACAATGTACGTCCCATTGCTACAATCAACTTACCATTTAGGACCTCCCGATAGATGTAGTATGCATTCTTTTGAAGCCTCCACAAGCTTATCAACACATTTTTTTAATCTTTGGACATAGCCTGCCATTGTACCTCATCATGATATCCCTTCGTTTCTGTATTCTAATCATGAACGTCGATTGAAGTAAGCATTAATAGAATAAGCTTCTCTTGATCTTCCAACAACGTCTTATTGAACACCTCGCAGCCGTTGTTCAGTAAGATATCGCATTTCGAGAACACCGGAAAATGAGACTTACTCCACTCTTGTGCAGGCCTTTCCATCAACCACCCATATGTTCCTTCACTTACATTGCGAATCTGACGCATCCAATGACTAACCGTGGAAATTATGCTCCTTGCGAATCTTCTTTAACCATGGTAATTATGCTCCTTGTTTTCCAATATGGGTCAGCCTTAAATTGGTTAATATAACATTGTGTCAAGAAATAGTAATTACAATTCCTGTTGTACTGCTCTCGACTGCAGGTGTGGTCCGGACTGTATGACTTCACTAGGACCCTATCCTTGTCACCTTTATATGATGTCTAAATCCTCCATTTGCATCCACCTTTGCAAACACCCTGAACTCTTTTCGCATCATTTGCCTTGAATTTAACATTATAGCCATTCACCGCACCGTAATTTCTTACTGCTTTACGGAACTCGACAACATCCCTGAAAAGCTGTCCCACCTTGAACTGTGGATTGCTCATCTGAGTCTTAGCCAAAAACTCTGGAAACTTACAGCCAACATCATCGTTTGACAAATCACCAGATACCAATTCTTAGGAAGACGGATACTCCAATTTATCATCCACTTCAAATTCTCCTTCAACTTCACGTGTGTTCCCTAACACTCGTTGTCTTGTTCGAATTCATCCATATTCAAACCAACTTCAATCCCTTCAGTGACGTTCTCATCATACAGGGCATCGTCATCTTCAAAATCCAACTCATTCGCAGAGGTAATAAAGTCCGGATCTTCCTCATTTCGAGAGTAGCCTGTACATTTCAACTGAAACTCACTAATGAGTAACCTTAAACCATTCGAATAGTTGAAGTTTCACACACAAAACAAATAAAAACAAGAAAAAAATAGATATATAAAAATTGGTGTACAATAGGGAAATGAAACGATTACAAAACAAAAACATTGTTTGTTTACACACATGGACATTTTCATTTACAGTGGCAGACAAGATAAATGACAATAATGCACAAATTCGTAAAAATGTCGAGAATTATACCTCCATGTGGTCCCTCCATGTGAGCGGTGTGAAAACAATGGGAGAAGTCTTCCGTTCAGCAGGCTATGCTGTGGGGTAGCAGTGGAAATGGACGGTCGCGATTTAGGGTTGTGGGGAAAGAGATGGGGCTGATTAGGGGATTTTCAAGTGGGAGGGATTTTGGTGTTGGGAGAGTTTGTTTTTAATCAGTGTTTGTGTGGCATTTTGTATGTGAGTTGGATGAATTTTGTGAGTTGTCGAAATTTTAAATGACTGTCACCTTCCACGTGTGTTTTCCGTCCACCACGTCAGCGTCTTTGGTAACGGAATTTGGTGAGTGTAGACCATTGAGACGCAATTTGAAGTTTAGTGAGTAAGTCGTGACCATGTTAAAGTTCAGTGATTGTGGCTAAAAAGTAGGAAAAGATTTGGATTAACGTGCATAATATTTCATTATGTGAATGTATGACTGGAAATAAAGATAGTTACAGTCCTATATTTCTAATTCTTGTACAAGTTATGCCCCCGTTTGGTCACATTATTTTCCATTAAATTATAATTTATTTTTTCTTCTCTTCTTATCAATCACACATTTTTCAATAACAATAATATTACACATAAATTCAAAAGTTTTCCGTTCTTTTTTAGCCGCACATTTTTCCAAAAAATTAAAATTACCTCATTATAATGTGGAATAATAGATATCAAACAGACGTTATATTTGCCATATTCATAACTCGAAACTACATACAGTAAAACCACGTTAAATGAATGTTTGATAAATTAATAAAATTGCTTAAATAATAAAAAGTTTCAGTCCCAACTTGAAACAATGTGCTAAATTAATGACATAGATAAATACATAAGATAATAATTTTTTTTTAAAATCCTTTAAGGTCCAACGAATATATGAAATAAAAATTGCTTAAATTCATAAAATTTCATACTAATACAAATTAACGAACTTTTAATTTGACAACATTTTCTTCAATTCGCATCGTTTTCAAAATATACACCTATAAGTCTTTTTCTTTGCACCCAAACCAAATTCAAATTTGTTTCTAGTTTTTTGCAATGCACATAATACACTTGGCATATTTTTTTCATTTTGTATAAAGTAATTATTTAATGTTATGACTGCTTGAAATACCTCTTTTGAAAAAATAGTTTGTAAAACACAACTATTATCTAGATCATGATCATCATTGTTAGATGCATTGAGTACCCATTGAATAATATATTCATCAATACGAGATTCCATTACCGCGTCATTTTCACTAGGATAGTTTAAAAGGTGATCGACGTCCATTACATTTCTATAGCGTAGACCAGAAACAGTTTCACGCAATCCATTGATACTTTCAACTTAACTAACTTTTTCGACATTAATATCTTCATTTGACCGAATCTTGCAAAATTTTTTAACTCCTTTCAAATGAGAAGCCATGGTAGAAAAAGTATATGAAATTTGGAATGATTGGGGGTATTAAGTTAAAACTAATTACTGTAGAAATTATGTTCCATATATACATGAAATAACTTAAACGATTAATTTTCCAAAGATATTAAACTTTGAAGTCAATGCACGTACATTAATATTTTCTCTTTAACGTATATATGTATATGCCTTTTCTGTGTTTACAGATTAAATTTTGAATTTCCCGACATTCGAACTATTTTTTAAATTTTCTACATGTATTATGGTAAAATATAATACAAATTATAAAAATATAAAAATACTCTATAAGTTAATAAATATTCATTTATCGATAAATTAATAATTCCTATAAAATAATAATTTTTCTCAGTCCGAACATTATATTTTTTTTATAGAGGTTTTACTGTAGTTAAGTTTATGGTACAAAATCTAAGATTGTGTATTTAGCTTTAAATTTAATTAAAACTTAACTTTAACTGAATGAGCAGGATATTCTCTTGATTTAGATTGTGAATCTTATGAAACCCCAAAATCTAGAATGATGTATAATGTCCGAGACCTTAGGATTACTTTGTGTGGTTTAATTGTGATTGCGCATTTTTTATTGATTCGTAAAAAATGACAATTCACAATTTTGATTTGAGAATTTTTAAAGGAAATTGTGATTTTTCAATATGACAACAAAGATGAGAGGTATTTTGGTCAAATGAAAAGTTTCAAAAGCCATTGAAGACAATTTTTCTACTGATTTTTCAAAAGAACGGAAAGAAGAAGTCGATGGGTTGCTTATACTTCAATCATTTTACACTTATCTGACGTCGTTTTGAGAAAAGTAGGTAAATTAAAAACCACTAAAGAATTTTGAAAAAAATTGGATAACTTGTATATGTTTAAATCTACTCCGAACAAGTTTTACTTATTTGAGCATTTTTTCAGTTTTAAAATGGAACGTTCAAATAACCTTGATGAAAATTAAGACATGTTTAATAAACTTGTTCAAGATATTGTTAACTGTGAAGAGTCGGTGTCTAAAACCTACAAGACAATTATTTTGCTTAATTCCATACTGATACTTATAAGAATGTGATTAAGTATGGTATGGACACTTTAATGCTTGAAATTGTCATTGACTCACTTAGATATAAGAAGATGAAGATTAAAGTTAAAAAACATGATAAGAAAGGTGGTGAGATTCATATGATGAGGGGTAGAACATAAAAAATGCTATTAAGTACGGCAGAGACACCTTGACACCCGAAATTGTCATTGACTCCCTTAGAAGTAAGGAAATGGAGATGAGGGCTGAAAAATATGATAGGAAAGGCGGTGAGATTCATATGATGAGGGGTAGAACTCAGTTTAGGCAAAACAGTCATGACTGTTTCCAAAGTGGTGGCAAGTCAAGAAGTAATGGAGGTAAAAAAAAGGGCAATGATAGGTCTAGATCAAAATCTAGAACCAATGCTAGAAAATGCTATGGCTGTGGGTATACAAGATATTTTATAAAAGATTGTTATAAAGAAAATGGTAGGCTAAGAGTAAAGAGAGAGCGAAACATGAAGTAAATATGTTGTCTTCTACTTCCAATGTTGATGATGGTGAAGTTTATATGATTACAACTCTGTTTCTTATCCTCATGAATTGAATCTAATTGTCAATTCTCGTTTGCATAAGTGAATACTTGATTCTGGTGCTTTTTTTTACGTGACATCACGAAAAGACTAGTTTGACAACTTGCATGAATTAAATAATGGGCATGTTGTGCAATGTGACAATTCTACTTATACTTCTATTGAGATTGGTGATATTAATTTGAAGTTTGACACTGATTTTGTGTATACTTTAAAAGATGTGATACATTCCTGAACTATCACTTCACTTGTAAAATTGGAAATGTAGATTTAAAATTGGTTAAGGGTACAGTTGTTTCCATCAAGGAAACCAGAAAAAATGATATTTATATCACTACTTGAGAAGTGATAATGGATTTAGATTCCTCTATCTTTTCTGTCAAGGCTGATCACACACATAAATGACACAATAAACTAGCACATGTGGGTATTACGGGGCTTAAACTTCTTAATGAAAAAAGTGCTTTTGGTAATGATTTGCATCAGATTTATCTTTTTGCGATCACTGTGTGCTTGGTAAATATCATAGAACTTCTCTCTCCATGAGTGTTCATAAAACTAAAGGTATGTTTGAATATGTGCATTCAAACATGTAGGGAGCTAGTAATCCCACCTCGGGTGGAAATATGTATTTACACAAGAAAAATGTGAGTTTATCTTTTAAAAGATAAGTCTGATACTTTCCATAGTTTTAATAACTGGAGAAAACTAGTTGAGAACCAAACTGGCAAAATGATTAAGTTTTTGAGAATTGATAATGGTCTAAAGTTTTGTAATACTGAATTTGGAAATATGTGCAAAGAAAATGGAATAACAAGGTACAAGGTTGTTCCTTACACTCCCCAACAAAATCGGGTAGCGGAAATGATGAATAGAACCATACTCGATAAAGTGCTTTGCATGATGTTAAGTTCTGGAGTCCCAAAGTCTTTTTGGGGTGAAAAAAGTGCATTGCATGATATTAAGTTCTTGTGTCCCCAAGTCATTTTAGGTGTGAAGTTGTTATGACTGATTATTATTTGATTAATTTGACTCCATCTGCTGCATTGAATGGTGATACTCCTAAAAAAAATGGTCTAGTAATCTAAGTAATTATTCTGTACTTAGAACTTTTGGATGTGCTGCATTTTCTTATCAGAGTGAGGGAAAGCTTAAACCGAGAGTTAGAAAATGTGTTTTTCTAGGTTACTCTGAGAGTGTCAAGGGTTACAAGTTATGTGATAGAAGCCAAAAATGGGTCAAGATCATTGTGAGTATAGATTTTACATTCAATGAGGGTGAAATGTCGTGTCTTAAAACTAAATTTGAACTTGTGAGTGAAGAAGAATAAGGTGAAGAGAGAGATCAATTGAATGTAGACTTAGGAAAACTTAACACATTTGTCTTTACTACTTCTAGTGAGGTGGAGACTCGAGTTCAGCAACCTGAGGTAGAGAATAGAGAAGGAATAGTGATAGAAAAGCATCATGGGGAAGCTAATCCCTTAGCGAATTATAACTTAGTTGGGGATAGAGAGGGAAGACAATTGAGAGCACCTAGAAGATTTGGATATAAGTCTGAGTTGGCTTTTGCTCATGCTAACTATGAAGAACTAGTTAATAGAGAGCCAAAAACTTTTGAGGAGGCGATAAAGAGTGAACTTGGGAACTAGTACCTAGACCTAAAAATAAATCTACAGTTTACTGTAAGTGGGGTTTTAAGGTTAATGAGGGTACTAGTGCATCTGAACTCCTAAGATTTAAAGTTAGGCTGGTGGCCAAGGGGTACATATAAAAGGAGGGTGTTGATTATAACGAGATTTTTTCATCAGCTGTAAAGTGCACCACTATTAGGTTCATGCTTGCATTGGTTTCACATTTTGACTGGGAACTTGAACAATTTGATGTAAAAACTGTGTTTTTACATAGTGAACTTGATGAGCAAATATTTATGAATCAATCAAAAGGTTTAAAGATAAACTAAATTCTGATCTTGTATGCTTCTTAAAAAGATCTGTATATGGCCTAAAGTAATCACCTAAGCAGTTGTATAAAATATTTGATTTTTTTGTACTCACTATAGGATTTCAAAAGAGTAAGTTTGATCATTGTTTGTATTTCCAATATGATGATACTATAAATGATTATGTGTTTCTATTGTTATATGTGAATGATATATTTTTAGTTGGTTCATCATCTAAGTGGATAAGTAAGATAAAAATAAAGTTGAATAGCGAATTTGAGATGAAAGATTTAGGTAAAGTTAAAAGAATTCTAGGTATGAAAATTAAAAGAGATACGTCAAATTCTGTTGTATTTTTGCATCAGACCTCTTATGTTTAAAATGTGTTAAAAAAATTTGACATGCATGATTGCAAACTTGTTACATTACCTTTAACTAATCATTTTGTATTACTAAAAGATTGAGCTCCATGTAATGAAAGAATAGAGTATATGAGTAGGATTCCAAACTCTAATATGAATTGATCTATTATGTATTTGATGATTTTCACTAGATCGGATTTAGCATTTGCTGTTAGTACTCTTAATAGGTACATGTCTAATCCGGGTCCTGAGCATTGGGAACCCTTAAAATTGATGTTAAGGTATTTAAAGGGGACTAGCGATGTATATCTAAAGTTTGGTGCTAATAAAGAATGTGTGAAATTGAAAGATTTTGTAGATGCAAACTATACTGGTGATATAGATAATAGAAAATCAACTTTTTTCTATGTTTACTTTGTCTAACTCTTGCGTTAGTAGGAAATCACAGTTACAACACATATTTGTACTATCCATAACAGAATCTGAATATATCGCTACTACTAAAGCAATTAAGGAAGTTTTGTTGTTTAGATGTGTGCTTCATCAACTGTGTGTTTTAAACGACTACGTAGTAGTATATTCAAATAGTCAATCTTCTATACATCTATATAAAATTTTTGTTTTTCACAAGAAGAACCAAGTACATTGATGTTGGCTACACTTTATTAGAGGTATTGTATCACAAGAAGTGATAAGGCTTGAAAGATACATAGACAATATAATCATTTGGACATAGACACTAAGGTGCCGACATTGGTGATATTTAAAAGTTGCAAGGACCTTCTAAACATCAGTGAATGTAACTATTTTTTAATTTATCGGTTCCCATTTTTGAAATTGTTACTAAAAAGTGATAATATCTTCATTGCAGGTCCTTTGACACCAAAGTGGAGGTTTGTTGGGCAAATTATTGTCAAACGACCTCCCAAACAATAATATAACTAAGTTTATTTTCTCAGTCGACATCGACCAAATGACTGAACAAAAATCGACACCTCAATGAAATGACTCGATCTTAACTATTTGGGCAATTGGAAGCAACCTAATTTAATTAGTGCTGTTCATAGCCCATTTCCCACTTATTTGAATGGCTTATAAATGTTAGCTCACATATTGGTGCACTTAGCCCACTTATCTACCTTATTGGGCTTGGCCCATCACGGTACCTTAATGTTATATATTTATTGGTTGTCTTCCTTGTCTCCTTATGCGTGTAATTGTTTCATCTATCTTTAGAAAAACACAGTTGCTTTTCTCTATGACTGCGTCCACTGTTTTTCTTGTTCTTCCTGCCATTGTGGCTAATTTCATATCGTGATTACACCTTCATTTGTGCATCCTTTGTGGATAATAAGATGCAACCATAAGTGTTTCGGTTTCTTCATTGTGGTGTTGGTTGATTGGATGAATTGAGCACGAAAACCATCTTGATGATGTACTCTTCCACTTCACATCACCTTTGTATTTTTGAGCAATTTCTCTTCTTAAATTAGCTCTTTTGAAGTGATAGCATGGTCAATCGTTGAAAAATTAAAGATTCAGTGCTGCGATTCTACTTTTTTCTTGGTTTGATGAAAGAAAATCTACATATCTGGTCTGAAATTTGCTTTGCACACAAAATACCAACTTTTCAAAGATCAAAGCATTCTAATTTCTAAACAAAGAGTTGACCCCATATCTTGTAAGCCACTTCAAAATGATAAACCAAGTCAAATTCAACGTTAGAAAATGCGGAAAATTGTTGGAGCCTATTTTCATGAAGCTATATATTGTGGTAATCAAAATTCAAAAGCCATGAATATATAAATGCCCACAAAATTAGAATAAGAACGGTTGAAAGAACTTGAAATATTTCCTTTTGAATTGCAAGGGGTAAAAAACCCACAAAATTTTACAACTTTTTCATCCTGCACTATACAAGATGATAAAACAAAACTCGAATACAAGTACTCATATATATATTGTTGGTAATGTATTTAAGTGGTTAAATACCGGCTTAACGAGTAAAATAATGACAAATAGCATATTTGTAGTATCGATACCGTATATGTAACATATACTGTATATGCAAGACTGATACCTTATATGCAACAGATACCGTATATGCAAGTCTGATACTGTATGTGCAAGATTAAAACAAAATATTAAACAGTAAAACTTTTAACTTGAGGCATGTGTTACACACAGTTTCCTTAAAACAGATTCGCCCCCTCACTACTTGAGGTTAAAAGCAAGCGTCCGTTTCCCAGGATACAACGGTAATACTAGTAGATTCTGAGCACTACAGATACTACTTCGGCGAACTGATTTAGTGTCTGAACAATATCACTTCTAAGACTCAAACAGAAATTGAAATGTATGCAGACATGACAGAACT
>CAIGRP010112081.1:0-15698 GCA_903798385.1 Fraxinus cuspidata
AAAAACAAACAAATCTATAAAAGTTCTACTGAAACCATCGACGACAGATATTTCGCACAACTCATGTACTGAAAATGTTATCTATAAGGAAATTCTTTCCTTGATACATTCATAAACTACAACCTTCTCATAGGTATATTTTAAGATGTTTGAAAAATTATTACAATTTCCTGCCATTCAGTAATTTCCTAACTTATTTTGTTTATTTATAAATAGTATTTTGATACGCAAAAAAAAAAAAAATTCATTTTATATATTAGGTTATCGGAGATTCCATTGGTGTTATTCAGAAGTTCATATCAATTCTCTAATGCGTCTGTATATTTCACATCTATGAATCAATTTGAAAATAAAATATAAAATTTTTTATTAAGACCTAATACATAAGGTAATGAATATATGGCGTTGCCATTAACTCATTAAATTTGTTCATGGACCGGTTTGTAACCTCCATTCTAGGAAAGGATTAAGTATTTAAAACTATTGCCTCTTTACTAATGGGATACATAATTGTCTTCACAAAAGTTTGTAAACTGTAATACATTTCTGGTGTCCTAGAATTTCCTTTAATAAATTTGTTCTTACTATCTTTATATGCAAGTTTTGGACCTTGTGTGCATAAAATTCAAAAAGTGATTTTGAGCAAGATCCTTAGGATTTGTTTCCTCTTCAGTGTCAATGTATTATGTCAGTGCTTAAAAATCATAATGGGACTTAACATTTTGGTTTTTCATGGAACTTTAGCTAATTCAATTTCTTCAACTATTATCTATTTATTATATTTCTTTCTTATTGTCATTTTTACAATCATTAGTGGTGATGGTATATGTGAACTGTTTTCTCTTTTCTAATGAGATTGCCAACTTCTAGATCTAATTGAGTTAGATATTAAAATTTGAAACATTTACCCCCAATTCATCAATAACATTGTAGTTAATCCTTCGATAATAACTGTGGTGATGATAATTTGTTTGATGATCAAATTAGCATTGTATAAAATCATACTTTGAATTTGTATATTTATTTATTTTTACAAAAATGCATGATGAATTATATTGTCTATTATTTGTGCATAATTCTCAATTTAATATGCGTTTATAGCTTTGATGTCTTTTTCTGTTATACTAGGCTAAGTCTTATAGAGCACATAAAATGCGGAATAATCATCCAAATAAAAAACAAGTCTTATAGTTTAGAGCATAGCTACTTATTCATAAGTGAGATATAGTACTTTTTTTGCCCTTATTTTAGTTCAAATAGCTTTAGTATAATTCATGACACTAAATTTAAATAAGACTACCTTTTGAATGCACCCAAGTTAAGAATGCTACAAATGGTGTTTGGCAACATGGAAGTAAAACGAGGTCAACTTGAAATAGTTAATCAGTTGGCGTCGAAAAAGAAGAACACAATACAGCTGAGGCTAAGGCTTTCGAAGGTAGCGAAGTTAAACGAAGCAATAAAGGATACAAACAAACAGGGCCATTACAATACATAAACCAAAACTAGATGTTATATGACTTGGATATGTCGAGTTATCAAACACTTAAATTACCTGACATGACAACTATTAACAATTGAGGTTACATAGAATTTCCTTGTGCTATTGTTCAACAAAGAAAAAAAAATATAAAACTAATTCGTTCAGTTGAGTTATATAAAACTACAATTTCATTTTCTATTTCAACATATAAACACTGATATTTCGTAACAATCCTATTTGTAAAATAAACTTTGGAATTTACAATTGCTTTGAAGCTTTAAGTGCCAATAGAACTACTTGGATGTATCTATCTTCATCTATAAAATCTTTTCTACTATTTACATAATACAACTAAAGAGAAAAATTTCACATTTAATTTAAAAGCATCAATTTTTTTTACGTCTTACTTATTTAATTGTATATATTTTGAAAATATTCTTGTCAAGATCTTGGAAAAGTTTTTGTAAATTTATATGTTTAAATTATGTCAAATAAGGAAATAGTTGTTACTTTTATACTCTTGACCGATAAAATTAGAAACATAATAAGATTTATTATACAATTTATACAATTCCAATTATAATTCATTCGTTTGCATTGTGCAAAAATAGATACAAGTAAATATTCAAAAAACTATACTGACGACGTGCAGCCTATTTTTTTGAACCAAAAATAGGTACAAATGTATCAAAGTTCTTTTCCCACAGTAAATATTTCACAATTGACATTGGGATAATTTCTTTTCCCATAGTAGATATTTTACGATTAATATTTATTAAATTATGACTTCTCTTGTACATATTCTATACATACCTTTCCTCAACACTTCAACTTCAAAAAATGCAAACTAAGAACAATTAGTCATTCATGTTCATAGTAGCTATATTTTGAGAAATTCTACCTTGTGCTCATTTCAGGTATTGTTTCATCCTTGTATGGCAAGACTTTGTACAACACGAAAAAGGTATCCGTGATGCACGGAGAACCAGTCTCCGTGCATCGCAGAGACCTTCCCCGTGTTGCGCACGTTGTCTCTGTGCTACGCGGAGACAAGTTCTCCATACAGCACGGAGACAAGATCCCCCCTTTTTTTACACTAACTTGTGCTTTATTTAATCTTCAAATTATTTACAAATTTCAACAATGGCTTCACATTATAAGTTCATTCCACAAATTTCAACTTCAGAAACTAATTGGTCAACAAAAATTATAGTGTCGGGAAAGCAATCTCCTAAAACTGCTCGAAATTCCAACAGTCGTTATCAAAATCTCACTCTCATGGATTTAGAAATATATTCATACTACTTATTTAATAATTTTTAGCCTTTCACTATACTTATATCTTTTGTTAATATTTCTTTATTTTTCTACAATCAAACAAGGAAATACAGTAACAACAACAATGTATGATGCAAATATTACCGCATTACATGATGACTGGGAAACACATATATTGTCTCAAATGCAACTATTAAGGATATTAAAAGTGAATTTTTCACTTGGAGAAAAAACTTGGACTATAACTGAAAGAACAAAAATTGAAGAACTACATGAAGAACACTTGAACTTTCTATTCTCAAAACATGAACTTACTCTGTTTGATAAACTAGAGAAACACATGGACAAGAACATAAACATGAGTAAGCTTTTGATTTGAAATTACTCTTTCTTAATATTTCATTTTTTCATGTAACTTTTATTGTACACATACACAAAACATATACACAGAAAACGTTCCCTATCTTTGTTGTAGGTATGCTAGGTGTAGCTATAGCTATACGACAGAAACGACTCATTCAAACCAAATATGGCACAGAAGCCTCTTTTTAAGATGTTGTCTTAAATAAAAAACAATTGTGGACTGTACTACTAACCCTATTTGACAACTTTGTTGAAGAAGAAAGCATTACAATACTTGAAAATCTAGCAAATAGACCCATAATATGGCTACAAATCTCAAAGTTTCTTCATTCAATGGTAAGTCCATTAAACTAACACCAATACATTTACAGTGTTATTTTTATTTTAAAAACCAAAATATGGAAATTCTTCCTAATTTCGTCATGCGGGTATCACTCTTTCTACCAAAGTAAACATCACTTTCTTCATTGATGCTAAATTGCTTGCTGTTGTGGACTACAAAGATTTGTACTAAAACATATTCAACACGCTTATATTTTTGCAAACTCTATACAAAACTAAACATATAATTGTTCCCTGCAGGGTGGAAACTAACAAAGAAACACTAGACAAACTAGTAGAAAATAAACCATTTGTCTTTATTAGCCCACCCAAATTTACGCCTCCAAATGGGAACAACTTTACACCAATTGTTAATTTGCTAGAAATCTATCTAGAAGTAATTATAAATTGCTTCATGAAATAAAAATAACATATATACAATATTTCTATAATTTTTATATACTAACGATTACACTTTTAATACATTTTTCATTTAATTATATATACATCTTTATCTCTAGGAAAAATCTATTGGGTGATTGCTCGAAGGAGAATCAACTAAAAAAAAATTCTGGTACATGTCTTGCAGTAATTGCAAGAAGACATTCAATGCATATTTTAAAATAATTCACAAATACAGGTTTTGCAAATATGAACAAGCAAAAGTTGTCCCAAGGTAATTACCACAGTTGCACATATATTTAAATCTTTACTACAATTCTTGATTCAAACATTATGTAATACATATTTCTAACAAAAACATTTATAGATTAAACGCTTTGATCCATCTTGAAGACAAATCAGGATCACTAGATGCAACTATCATAAGAGACGCTGCAGAAACATTACTGAAAATAAATGCCAACGTAATAATGAATTATTCTACAGAGGTAAAACCTGAGCTCCAAAATCTTCATATATTACTTCCTACAAAAAAAATACCAATTTATTAATACATATTTGATCTATAATAGATACCAGATGCATAATTGAACAACATGACGAAACTGAAAAGCGAAACAGAACTATTGTTTTACCTAAAAGTGACAGAAAAATGCCACACTCCACCCGAATACCGGTTTGAAATCATCACAGCAATTACTAATAGCAATACTTCAAATACAACTTCGACTATTAGCAATACTTCAAATACAACTTCGACTATCACAAGTGATGAAACCCAAGAAAACTCTAAGAAAAAAATACAAAAAGTAAGAATAAGATGTGCAACGAAATCACTGAACCTTCTACACAGAGTAAAGAAATCACTCGACGAAGTACAAAAAGATCTCTCTTTCAAGAATCAGCTATAACTATTGAGACATATTCAGGACAACAAAAAAAAAAAACACAAGCTGTGACACCTATGAGCAAACCAATGTCTTCAACTTGAAAAAAAAAACATGAATGATCGCTTGCTGTATTATTTTTGTAACAATAGGCAATGATGTAGGTTTTTCTTCTATAGCTATGGAGAAAAAAACAAATTGCCTATGTACATAGATGTTGTGTAATTCTTTCCTCTATTTTCAGCTTCAATAACTTCTTACTGAATGATGCAAAATCTTAGAACATTGGATAAAAGGTGCAACTTGAAGGTGGTTTTTGTCAAAGGATATAGTTTTGTTCCTTTTGTCTCATTCAACTGAACTTGAATTCTACAGTTGATGTATGAATTTTGGAATATCGGTTCAATGTTACTCGTGAATTAGTTAATAGACCAAACATAGTTTATAGTTTGGCCTGTAACTCTTTAACATTTTATGTATTCAGTATATATATTAAATAGTCTAACGCTTTAGTTCATATCCATTTGTCTTCATTTTTTACATTGTACAACTTCAATCTAAGTTTTCATCACATCAATGACACATCTCTTTACCTTTTGAACCTATTTTCAATTAAAACCAAGTCCTAACTTAAAATGCAAGCTAAAATTTCAAACAAGTCCACGCAGAGATTCTAAATGAATCACCAACAATATATCAGCTAACATCCAACACCTACAATATTAATGTAAAATATTTTGAATGAAATGACTTAAATATTAATTATAACTCCCACTTCCATTCACACTTTCAACTACCCAAGCATTCACACTTTCACCTTCCAACCTTTCCAACAAAAAATCTCTTACGAATTCATTCTCATCGGATTTGCAAAAATTAATTCACCAATTCAGCATAGCATTTTCATCTCCAATTAATTTTAGAAGTTAAATATTTAGCACTGGACAGTGCAGTAAGTATTTAGAAATATTTGTTATTAAATAGTAAATATATGTAAGTTTATAAACGAGAACTATATATGTGGAATCAAGTTGTGTTTTTCAATAGGGATGGCATTCTTTTTCTTATATGTATAGAATGAAATTTTGTTTTTTTTAATAATAAAATTGAATGTTTTCTAGAATTAAATTAATTTGTAAATGAATACGAGCTTTTGTAATTTGTATCAATGTTTTTGAATTATTGCATTAGAAAATAAGTGTAATTGTATTTAGTTTGGGAGAAATGTAAGCAAATGTTATCACCTAAATTTAGATCGACGATTGCGAGCTTTTTTCATTTTTTAAATGTTTTTGAATTAAATTATTAATAAGTGAACTTGTATTTAGTTTGTGTATAATGTAAGCAAATGTTATCACCTAAATTTAATTAAGTAGAATAATGAAATGTTTATTTTTTGGTAAAAAAATAAAAAATAAATCAATAATTTCAAAAATGTAAAGTTATTTTTTTAGAAAATTACAGCGTGGAGTCGAACATCGCGAAGTGAAAGGAATACACCTCCTCTCAGCACGAAATAGTAACACCACTCTATGCGGAATGAAAACTTCGCATAGTGCAGAGTTAATAACTCCGCGACTTGCGGAGTTAGTCCGCACAGTCCAGAGTATTACTCTCACTATGTGGAGTAAAAGACTCCGCACAGTGCAGAGTGAGGACCCCGCACTGTCCGGAATAAACTTAGAACTAGCTGCGTACTGTTCATGAATAGGTTTCATACTGTTGACTAAATAAATTATCTTTTGACTACCACCACTTTATTGCTTTACATTTTTTCAACACCGCTTCTATTTTTCTTTTTTCTCCATTACTGACACAAACAAAAGTACTGCTAATTATTTTCAAGGGCATGCTATCACTTAATAAATATTTTCCTGATGACACGTGGCTATTAATAATTTTCATCTATCATAACTACACTTCGTAACTTACTAATAATTTAATATACGACCGTCAATAATTTGTTATCTAGACTTATTAGTAACTTCAATAATATTTTGTAGTTCAATTACTTTGATCTTCTTCTACATAACTTCAATATACACATCCATGTATAAATTCCAATATTATTTCACTAACTTATAAAGTCTACATAATAACAGATTCATTTTATTTAAATAAATTATAAATTCTCATACCAATTATTATTTATTCCAGTAAATATGTTTTCGACTGTTTGATCACTTGTTAGTATTAGATATTTAACTTTATACTAGATATTTTCTACGACATGCTTGATTTACTTCGCACAATAGAAATTTTTAAACGGACACGTGGCTATTAATACTTTTCGTTTACCACTATTAAACTTCATAATTTTTTTTAAACACTTCATAAGTATACAAAAATATTCTAAATTTCTCTTCTATTTTTAAAATTACCGATTCCTTTTATTTACGTTTTTCTTAACTATACAAAATTAAACATTTCCACTACGTTTAAACTTGCCTTCATCTATTTTAAACATATAAAACACATAAAGAATTCTAACTTCCAATGTTTTAATTAATTTTCTGCTTGTAACTTTAAAAAATTTAACCAAAAAAAATAACGTTTGAAACAGAGTAAATAAAATTTCAATTTTCACAGATTTAGTATTTTTGTTTTATTCAATGTAGATAGTAACAAAATAAGTAACTATTATGTCACATTAGCACTCCTACCTTTACCCCGTCTACACTCAAATAACTTATCTAAGTATTCTAAATAGTCTAACTATATACTTCAAATCGAATTGAAAAAGGAAGACCTTGCTCTGTAAATTTTCTATCAATAATTGACCTCAACACTTCATTTTCCACATCTGCAACCACAAAAACATATTACAATTACAACTTACACCTGCCAAAACTT
This sequence comes from Fraxinus cuspidata, assembly GCA_903798385.1. Classification (NCBI taxonomy): domain Eukaryota; kingdom Viridiplantae; phylum Streptophyta; class Magnoliopsida; order Lamiales; family Oleaceae; genus Fraxinus; species Fraxinus cuspidata. The sequence continues at coordinate 7,588 of CAIGRP010112081.1, forward strand.
CTAAAGTTCTAATTTCAATGTTCAATTACTCATTATTTAATCTATCTTTTATTTATCCTTTGTCCTTAATTTTTTACATAATTAAATATTCAAAATTTTAAATTCTTTTATTATTTTAAACATTCCATTTATCTCTTCAATATATTACCTCCTCTCACAAAAATCAAACTACCAATGTATATAAACAATTTCTAAACAATTCACTCTCCATGTACCCAATTTCACATTGCAAAAATATGATATTAATTTTTTATTTTAAAAAAATATTATATAAGTTTAAATTGTATAACATATTTCTGTACATAAATAGATAACATTGTCATCTTCCATTGTAATTTATATATATTACCAGTATATATAATTTGGAAAACACCACTTCTTCAATCTATTTATTACAGCATGCATTTTTTTAAGTGCATATTTGTAAATAAATCAATAAGATAATAATAATCATATTCTCGAAATATACTTAAAATTTTGTTTTTCCAATTGTTTTTAATTGTGTTTCAACAGCAATATAGTATTTAAACAATAACTACAAAATTTAAAGCACAAAACAATCACAAAATTTAATTTTATTCTTAACTTATGAGTTAAATCTAGATTTGAATTTAATGAAGTTGTGTCATCATCAATTTTGTAGTTGCATTTGTTGTAATATTTTATAAACGTAAATAAACAAAAATTATGTTTCATATAATTAATGTAAAATCATTTTTAATTAAATAAATATTTAAAACTTTATTATATTCATAAAATATATAACCATTTATATTTAACACATTTCTCTTCCACCACACAATTCTATCCTTATCTCCATTTTTATCTTTCTATGCAGCAGACCACCACTACCAAGTAAATCAACACCACCACCTACCTCATCAACTAAAAGGTAAAAAAATTATCCCCACACACCATTGCCTATATAGATCTGCAACATTACGACAGATTTAATATTGGTGTCCATGTATGGACACCAGCATAACGGCGTCCGCAATGGACACACAGAGCAACTGCTTCACAAAAAGCGGAGCAGCTACTCCACTATGTGTGGAGTACTGTACTATGTGGAGCAATGAGGTTTTTTCTTTTCAAATACACTATATTTTAATAACAATAAAGTTCATTGAATTTTATTCATTAGAACACTTATATTCTTATTATAATTGTTCTCTTCATAACATTCTTATTTTTAACATTTTATTAAAGTCAAACCATAATGAACTAGAATACATGTTAATTTAACAATAAGAATAAGATAAAAAAAAATATTGAAATATAGATGTGATACTGTTTAAAGTTTATGAAGTTTTGATACAATTAAACCATGTCTACGCAATCCGAACACTGGTGTCCTTACACAGGCACCTGACCCGGGTGTCCGCACATCTCGGGCACCCGTGTTCGCGAAGCGCAAATCTGATGTTTACCGACTCTATGCTTGTTTATTTGTTTGCTTATGCTATTTTTAAATTTCATCCTACTTAAATACTTTATTATGAATATATGCATTTGATGGATGGGTTTTGCAAATTTTTCTTGTCTGAAATTGTGTTAATTTCTTTACTACAGGAATTTTGAGCTTTCTCAATCACACTTAAAGAAGGTAAATTTTAACAGTATTATGATTATATATCTTCCTTTTACAAAGTTAACTTTTCCATGTTTATTTATCTATTTTTTAATAAATAATCTTATTTTCATATATAAAAGAACTGTAATAATAAAGCATTAACATATATTAAATTACATATTCTGTGACCAAACGTTATTCCAATTAGCTTATTCCAATTATTTTATTATCCAACGTTTTATTTCTCTAATCTGTAATTTCGACTGCTTGCTTCTATACAGCTTCGATTTTTCAAGACAAAATGTATATTTCTCAGGCTATGCATTAAATGAGAAAAAATAACTTCAATATCACTTTTTATGGGTTCTGTGTCTTCATTTTCTATATGCTTTTGTGTAATTACATTCCATAATTACGAAATCAAAAACATAATTTCTTTCTCACTTACGTATTGTTTAATATGTTGTTAAGGCTGTGAAATTATATTCTAACGATTACACGATAAAACTAGTTCATGCATTACTTAATGAATCCTAATGTACTAATTTCCATTCCGATTAAATTTGCAGTATTACATATTTTATTTGTGGTTTCTTACATTGAATATGTTTAGATATTTTTTCAGTAATTCCAACTTTCTTTTGTTAATTATTTGTGTAGATGTCTTTGGAATATATATTGTTTCCAAACCAATGATTTTCTACTATGATAACTCAATATCTAAATTATCAGTATCTCAAAGATTTTGTGCTTATTAATGCAGATAACCAAGCATCTTTAATGTGTAGCAATTTTCACGGATTTATATACGGAATTATTTATAGAGCGGAAGAATCAACAAATTAATTCATAAATTTATAATGAGGCTCGTCAATTGTGGCAAAGACAACATAATTTGAGTAAAGTTAGATGAGCATTTGGCCCGCTTCGGTATGCAAGAGTTTTGTCTTATCCCCGTCTTACCTTGCCACGAAGTATCTATGAATATTGACTTCAACAATGATCCGCTTCAAAATCAATGCTTTGATGGTACGAAAAGAATTAGTATCCGAATGCTTTTTGAAGTATTTCATCTACGTGAAGATCAAGAAGATAAATTCAAACTCGAACTGGTGATATTAGTAGAATGTATTCTAAAACCTACTGGAAGATACATTGATTACAGAACTCTAGGCATGGTTGAACACCTTCACGACTTCCTTCAGTATCTATGGAGTCATAGAGCATATGTTGTTTTAATAAAATCACTATGAGAACCCCACCTGGAACGAGTACAAAGAATGCAACATAATGAAAAAAATAAATATAAATATTCGTTACATTGATATTCACTTGCATTCCAAGTACTTTTCTCCTATTCTTTTATTACTCACTAATCTATATATAATTTAATTTACTTGCATAAATCGTATATGTCTAATATTTATTTTCAATTATCTTTCAGTACTGGATATACGAAGCATTTCCACAAGTTGGCCTAAAGTTTGGATGCCGTAGACATAAAACATTACAGTGTCCAAGGATGCACAAATGGAAGCCAAACAAAATATTATCCAAAAAAATAGTTAAACAATTTTTTTACTACACAAGAGGTAATGTAATTATTTACTTATATTCCTTTATTATATTACATTGTTCGTTTAATTATATTTTTTTATCCTTTACCAAAAAAAATTCACAATAGCTCATTGAAATAGTACATTACAATTACAGATTGAAGTGCTTGCAGTATTACAGCCTCTAGAGGAAGAATTGCAAGCATCATGGTACACAACTCTTTCATTGCTACAAGACAACTACCATAATATACTATATTGCATTGTAACTGGGGAATTGAACAATGTATTCTCACAAATCCTACAACACACTGATGACATGCTGGCTGGTTCTAGTACTTCAAGGACATATGGTTCAGTTGGAGCTAGACTTCTACTTCTATTGGCTCCAATTATGTAACTAGGGACGAAATGGAACAGATGCTGAATGTATATAGGCAGCATATAGTATCAGATGTCTTAGATTTGTGCGACAACTTAAAAATAAATATTTTTGAAGAATCCAGGAGACAAGAAACCCATTACGAAGTAATTCTTCAAAATCAAAAAGAATTATTTGAACGACATCAGAAGTGGCAACATGACCACTATGAGCATATGCAATCTAGCATGCAAGCTACGGATATTCCGGGTTGTGCGATACTTTGTTTAGCGCACACATTTCTGAAGAATCGCGAAGACAAAAAATCTAATACCAAACACTTCTTGACAACCAAAAATAGTTCTTTCAACAACATCAACAATGGCAGGAAGAACACTACCAGGGCATGCAATCTAGCATGCAACATTATGTAGATACCTGATTGAGTTCAATACGATCCTACATTGATGAACAGAATAGCAATATGCTGAACAAACTATCAGACTCGAAATCAAACATGGAAGCTGTTATAGGTTCCCTTCAACAAGGTGATCATGTCCATATGAGCCATATTCTAAAGCATGCTTCAACATCTCAACAAATTGAAGATATTACAAAATTGGCAAAAGAAATAAAGGGTAAAGGAAAAAAATATAGTCTTCAAGACCATCTACAAATTATCATTTGGAAGACTATTCTATGGAAGAATACGCAAAAGTTAGAGATTGGTTAACAAAAAATCCATCAAGGTAACCAATCTAATTCTACTTTATTAACTTAAATATTATTATTTTAATTTCATTAATTTCAAACAAAATGAAAATTATGTTATGCATTGCATATTGGGATGATGGAACTAACAATATGTACAAAAGAGACGTAATAAAATCTATAATGGACACAACACAAGATATGATTACTGCGGTTAGTAAAATTTAGTCATAATAATACATTTTGATTCCATAGGTAATATATTTAATTTACATCTATTTATTCTATTAGAATTTTGATGTGAAATTAAAATTGTTGAGGCGGCTCATCAACGACGATTCTACCCCCGTTTCAAGAGAATTTGCAATTCTAGAGTTCAAATATGAAAACGAGTGTACTCGTCAAATGATGTTGCAAATAAACATACGAGGGGGAGTGCTAGAGAACATTTAGTGGATTTAACCATCTTAGAAGTATTTATTAATTTCATGTTCGTACCCAAGAAACACTTGGTATCTCATTTTTGATATCCCTGAAAGGAAATTCCATATATACGACATTAGCCACAATATTCATACACCACAACAAATCAAGGCACATTCAAATGTCGTAATCAATTTAACCCAAGCATTGTTAACGTCTCAAGAATTTTCTACCTACATACAACATATAAGGAAAAATCAAAATAGATTAATGGAGGTAGACATCATACCATATCTACCTTGTGCAAATAATGGGTGAGTATATAAACTATTTATTATAATATTTTGTTCTCTACTTAATTTAATTGTACATTTATGATGCTAATTTAGTTTTTTTTGCTCAAATACATATAATGCTTCATTCTAGAATATCCAGTAGAATCAGTTTCTGCAGACAAGATGACTTTATACAGACGAAAGATTGCAGTAGATATTTATTTCAATGAATACTTTCTACATCCTCGTTGATCCTAATAGTAATAGATAATCATATTCGTGCAAAAAACAGCTAACAGGTAAGGTAAGCTGCTCTTCTGTTTAATTGTTGAGATCTTACGTACTTTTTTTATTTCGAAGGAAAGAGAGATGTTTGGTGACCCTTTTTGATTTCATGTGCACAAGTTTTCATGTTTGAACTTATATTTCGATTTATATAGCAAGTAAATGTTTTCTTCGTTCTATGTTATCTTCTTCTACACTATATTTTGTATGGCTTAAGATGTTTTATTGGTATTCTCATTTTATTAGATTAGCTGATATAGTGATGAAATGGAGTACAAGTTCCTTTGGAATATATTTTGTAGTATATATTCTGTAGCGAGCTCAAGCAAAAACATGGAATCTTAATATCGAACGACTGTCAAAATGATCACTCTTTAAGTACCAAATACCAAATAGATGGCCATTTGTAATCCTAAGGAACGACTTGCTAAACTAATAACACTTTAACCATGCAGAATGTAATACAAATCTGTTTTTATATTGCTGCCATTCCTCGACCCACCCACTTGGTTTGGACTTGACTGATTAGGCTCTAATTTTTAATGTAGTTTAGTTTCTTTTAAGTATTTTGGTAGGAAAATTCAGAAAATTGGAAAAAAAAAATCTGCAAGAAAGGGTATGATGAAATTGTGTTCAAATATTTTCCAATTATACGCTTGTTATTTTGATGTTTAACTTATGGGTTTATTTTAGCAGTTGTTGGATTTTGAAATAGAGATGGACTAAATGGTAATTTTTTTAGGTTGAATCATTTTACAAATCTTACTCAAGTAGTTTCTATTTGGGGTTTGTGAGTGCATAAATGACATTTTTTGCTAAAGAGAGCTGTATATATTACTTTCTCAAATGAAATCAAGTCTGTTGGTGTTGGTGTTGGTGTTTGGGCGTCTGTTTATGTATAGTACCGTTGAAAAATTGTTCTTTTGAGGAATTTGTTTGAGAAAATCGTTCTTCAAATTTGAGGGAAAACTCTAGCTGCTTTGCTATCAAATATGGATATTGGTGGAACAGTGTTCAGTGGAATTTATTATGCATTTCTGGCTCAATGTATTTGTTCTGTAATGTGTTACATTATTCGGTTCATTACTTATCTAGAAAGTTCAATTTTTTATCGGCTTTGACAAAAAAAAAGGGGGAAGTCTTTTTTACTTACTTGTCCACTCCACAGTGCTTTTGTTGGCTACCTTAAATGTAGGCACTAAAATTTTGGTTCTATACAAGGAAGTGAGCTCTTCCTGATAAGTGAGTGTCATTTGTGGTTATATGCCAGATGGTTTCTTCAAGATTCTGTAGCACATAGCTAGCGTGTGTAAATTTCGGATGTAAAATTTATGGGTAGCTTACCTTGTGTCTTTGTTAATTAGAATTTTATTTATGTGAAACAAGTTTAGGTTGGTGGTTGTCCAGCTTATTGAATTAAGAAGAAACTAGGGAAAGGAAGATCTGGGCAAATGTATGTTAGTCGGCAAATAAATCCCCCAAATCCAAATGAAAAGAGGGGTCCAAGAGCTGTAGAATTACGTCCTTTCTGTATTTTGTAGCTTGCAGCAATGAGCATTTCTTATGCAAATGTAACATTTCCATGACCTTTCTAGGTAGCCTTAAAATTTGAGCATCAGTGCAACAAAGACAATAATTACAGACCCCCTTATGAGTGGCAAGTCTACAGGTGAGCTGTTTCTTTTTCTCTCGTAATAGCTTTATGTTAATTTCAAAAGAATGGTCTCAAAAGTTCCTCGTGCTTTTTTCCTGTATTTTCTCATTTCTTCTCTAAAGGTACTTCCTTTTTATGGAGAGAGAGAGTCTGTGTGGCCAAGCAAATTGAAATCTGCAATCTTTATTTGAGTTTGACGACGATCTGAACTTTTTCAATGAAATTTCGTGGCCATTACCTTTATTGTTTACTTATTTTCATTTGACAGTGTTTTAATTATTTCTCTTCTTTTCCTTGGTTTATCCTTTCTTCTTCTCTCTCGAGTTTACCAAGGTTATTACAATTTTGCTACCGAGTTTGTTTTTCCGTCAAATAATTCTAATTTTTTATTTACTTTAACTAAAGGAGTATAGGGTTTTTGCTGCTGAAGACGAGACTTCTCATTTCCCTAATGACAATGATATTCGTGATGGTATTTACAATAACTTATTTTTATTGCACTCTGGACTTTTACAATTCTATTCTTGTTTCTAATTTGGAATAATTGAGTAAATTGAATGATTTGGTGTGTGTTTTAAGGCGAAGGGAAAAAGAGTGATTTTCAAAATCGAAAACTTAAACCTGGTCATGCCAATCTTCCACTGTGGCCTTGTGTTGATTTTCTCGTACATCCCATTCTCTTCTCTTTTCTTTTCTTCCCATTGTCTTACCAAATACTTCCCTTTACATTGGCATTCATAGGGAGTATGATGGGATCCATTTATGTTTCTATGGTGCTCAATTAGTGAATATGATGATTAAAGATAAGAGAAAACTGAAACCATAAATAAACTTACTTGAATCCACAAATCAAATGATTATTTTTCAAAGGTTTACACGTGAAAAAATGGGTTCAAATGGGAAAGAAAGAGGAAAAAAATTTAAGACGAAAATACCCTTCACTTAAATGAAAAATTAGACAGAAATTGATGGAAATGATCTTTTGCACAATCAAAAGTGTAATTAAGGGTGAAAATGTCAAAAAATGGAAGGTAGTAACGTTTTGCGCAATAATAGTTAAAGGTAGGAATGTTTTGTGTTAATTACCCCTCAACATTATTAACACGTAGAAAATGCTAAAATCTTCATTATAATCTTTATCAAGTATGCACGAAGTATTAAACAAGATTGATAAAATACGAAATAAGTAATTAACTATCTCATAACAAAAATATGATACTAATAGAATTATGAGTTGCTTTTCAGATTATCCATATAGGACACCTTACATCGT
>CAIGRP010112084.1:0-49058 GCA_903798385.1 Fraxinus cuspidata
ATATTGGCAATCAAATGTATTTCATTTTAATCGGGTAATGGGCTCAGACTACCGGATTGACGGGCCAGTTCAACAGTGGGCCCCAATGCGAGTAAAGTCCACTTTGGGCCCAGTCGAGACCAATCAAAATGTTCATTCCCAAATACTTCCACTGTGATTGAAGCTCTCCCATGGCGGACTGTGATGTTTCTGCTCTATCCATATTCACAACTACAAATCAACATTGAAAAAATCACTTGAAAGGGACCCATCAAATGGGTATCCGGGAATCCATTTTTCTGTTGTTTTTAATACTAATTTCCACATATGAATCCTTCGCAAAAGAAGGCTTGGCAGAAGAGCTGAATGAAGAGTTCACAGAAGGACTACTATTGAGGCCATTACCCGATCGGAAAGTTCTGGCCCATTTTCACTTTCAAAGCAGTGTGCCACCTACTCGAACCTATGGCCGCCACCACCATCTCTTCCCCAAATCAATTTATCAACTGGTAAATTATATTACATGTATTTAGTGTACGAGGCAAAATATTTGAGCAGATTTTCCTAGCGTTTATTGCTTATCATTGAAATTCTGTCAGTTTTTTAACTCGTCATTTCTTGAATCTTTTAAAGTAATATTCTAGTGATAAAGATTTGGATTTTAAGTGATTAAAGATTTATAATCAAACGGAGAAAACTTCGGGCATTTCACAGATTAGCTTGGTGTTGATTTTGGATCTGATTGTTTCATTAGTGCTTAGTTGGAATTTGGTTTTATTAAAATTGCTTCTGATTCTTGATGATACATGGCTCATGATTAGTTTAGTAAAGGGACCCTTCTTTCAATGTACTTGCAGTTAATAGTTATGCACACTTGTTAATCTGGATTGACAAAAACTTGACGAGTTAATGTTTCTGTTAGAAGACTAGGGATATAATGTATCAAGTGAACTGGAAAAAAGGTAGTTCTTTCATATTAACGAGGGACAAGCTGCTAACACGCGGCATTAAGAAATTAGATTGAGTGAAATCACATCTTCATTATTTGAGCATTTGATGTTTATTATCAGATCATCTAAACCCTCAATCAATGGATATCCTTCCTTAATTATTGGGTAAGTAAATAAGTTGTTGATGTATTTCCTCATCTGAAGAACCTAAATATTTTCATATGGAAAACATTGGAACAAAGGAATATCCATCATTCCGTTTGAATGAGAATTATGAATCGCATATATGAAGATTTAATATATTACAAAGCCTGATCATAGTTGAAGGCTTGAAGCAGTAGAAATGAGTCTTTCATGTTGGGGAAACAGTGATAAAAAGAAGTTAGTATGATAGTCAGAAGTTAGTATGATAGATAAAACCCATGAATAATAATTAATTTATGGCCTAGTGGAGCTTGCAACCATAGACGTGTATGTTGAGAAGCGAGGAGAGTTATGAATCTGTAGCTGGCCGTAACTTGGTTTTGGTGGACAATTAGTCAAATTAATCTATTTTTTTTTCATCATAGCATGCACTACCACATTGGATACTTGCAAGCTAGTGGGGGATGTAGTAGATCAACAAATAAGTCAAACTAATTCAAGTAAATCATGTAAACAAGTGAGACACTTTTTATTTTGATTTCTATAAAATACAGGAAGAAAATTTAACTAAACTGAAGGAGCATTATCTCGTTGTTATCTATAGTTAGTCTCTTCACTCAATCAAGGGTCACGCGATAGAATGAAAAGGCAAATTTGTTTTAATTTATTGCATGTGATGTTACGTAACCGGTAATACTAGTTTCATCATTTCTTAACTTATTCGTTACTTCTTCTAGATTCCTTCGCTTAAAATGCCCAAACCATCTCAAGTGTTTTCCCCGAGTTATCTTCAATTGATGATACGTTTAACCAACTCACCATGACCAATGCAGTCATTTCTGATTTTGTTCCTTCTTGTTTTATTGAAAATTCATATAATTATTCTCCTCCCAGTAATATTCAAGCCCAATATTTAGCTCCATATAACATTGTAGCATTGCAATCATACATAACTAAATACTTGTGAAACCGCGCTTGTAGGAAGGGGATATCTATGAGATTGCTCAATTATTCGTTCCCCTGAATTTAAGCTATCCTACAAGCGTCGTCTGACTTTCGTTCATATATAGATACTCATGGAACCTGTCATCCGCTTTTCAGTCCCACTTCTTAACCTTTTGATCATTTACGTAACTCAACTATGATTTAGTTAGAAGTGCATTCTTCGTTAACTGGACTATGTTTATATAAATCGAAAGGGATGCAATTAGTAAACATGCTGAATTTCCTCATATATATATTGGCAAGAGATAACGGACAAATTTTGATCTCGACACCTCGCGAATAGAAATATATGAAGAAATAAATGTGTTCTTTTTGAATCTGCATAACCTAGAATGCATATCACTACTGTTTGGAATAAAATTAGGGCTGATAACTAGCTATGGTTCAGATATCCCGAATTAGTTCTTCAGATCGTCAATTTCAAACTAAATCACTGATTCAGATATTGTGCATGAAGCATATTTATTTTGGAAAAAAGTAGATGAAGATTAAGTTAAAAAAAAGTTGAAGCAAAAATTTTCATTTTTCAGTACAGAAGGCCAAATTAAAAGAATATGTAAGTTATATGCCAATTATGGTGTTCAAAATTGTGAAGTTTCACGATTGCAAGTATTTGGCGATCTAGACATTGAATCACATACAATCTTGTTAGAGAGAACCACTTCAGATATCTTGGAGATTGTGTGAATTCTGGCAAGTCTGGTCTACAACAACTTCACTATTGCAAGTATACCATATTGTTGCGATGACAGCACTGATTTGCAATAGGCTGGGGGTTTAGTCTTTCTGAGTAACTCTGAAATCACCCTTGGTTATTTCTTTTACCATTTTTTACCGTTTGCAAAGATTGAAGCCATATAATTCTTCTTTGTTTTATATATGTCCCTTTTTATGTGCGGAGCATGGAGCGGATAAATATGCTGGGTCGGTTGTTGTAATGACATGGCTTTGTTTACTTGGAGGTTGGAGCAGTTTGGTTTCGATGTCTTGATCTAAGATACTATATTTTGGATTTGGTGGTGTAAAATATGTACTGAAAATGCGAGTGGTCTTTTCATGGAGTTCATGGATAATCTGTTTTGTCCTTCTGGAGGGCCCTGAGTTAACTATTTATGGGGAATATTGCATTCTCATTAGATATTCTTTTTGATGCATTCATGTTATTAAAATACTCAATACTGCTTAAAAAGATTAATTGGATCTTTTTTTTATTAGATTGTTGGGTTTTGTTGTTCAGTGCAATCTGAATTCACAACTGACAATCTCATGGTTGCACGATCAGGTTAACAAATTCAGAGTCCGGGAGATGGAGTTATCTTTCACCCAAGGTCGGTGGAATTATGAACGCTGGGGCGGATATGATCCCATATCAAGCAGCAATGCAAAGCCTCCTGGAGTTGAGTTGTGGGCTGATTTTGATGTTCCCCTAGATCAGGTTGATGCGTCATGGAAAAATTTGACCCATGCTCTTTCAGGGCTCTTTTGTGCTTCCATCAATTTTCTGGAACATTCAACTAGTTACTCTGCACCTCAGTGGAGCTTTCGTTCATTTGCGGGCAAATTACGTTATGGAACACTGCCCCGTGAAGCTGTTTGCACTGAAAATCTCACTCCCTGGTTGAAGTTGCTTCCTTGCCGAGACAAAGCTGGGCTTTCTGCACTAATGGATAGGCCTTCTATATACAGAGGATATTATCATTCTCAGCGGCTCCATTTGACTTCAGATGAATTTAATACAGCTAAATCAAATTCTGGTATATTGCTTGAACAAACCCTTACAGTTGTTCTTCAACCAAACACTTTGGAAGCCAGAGCAATGGTTTCTGGTAAAACATTACAGCCAAGTTGGTCCCTGAGTTCATTATTTGGCAGGAAAGTCCATGGAAAATGTTCCGTATCGAAGTCTAGTAATGTGTATGTTCAGTTTGAGCAGAACCTAGTATCTGAATTGAAGGAAGCATGGAAGGAAAGTGAAGGATCGGAGAGTGAAATCCTTACTCATGATGACTTTTGGACTAACCCGATCTTTGAGATGTCAGCTTCCCCCCACAGGGTAGTAAAAGAAGTAGGGAACTTGCAGCAAGAGGATTCCTCAATTCTATATGAATTTTTGGTTGAGGATTACAATGACTTAGAACCATTTGATTTGGGTTTAAGGTGGAAGCTCCCTGTAGCCTGGTTATGTCAGCAAGCACCTTTACGTGCTAGTAGGTTCTTAATGGGAAGTGGGAATGAGAGGGGTGCCATAGCAATCTCTTTGAAATCTTCTGGTAACAACAATACACAAAGAGTTGGTTGCAGTGAGAAAGGATCTCTGTTACGGATTGATATTTTCCAAGTGGTGCCTTGGTATGTCAAGGTCTACTATCACACACTGAAGGTATTCATAGATGGAGAACTTCAGTCTACAATGGAAAACATAGAAAAGATGCATGTTTTGCCTTCCGAAGACAAGGTCTCTCCCGGAGTAATGGAAATGATCTTGAGATTACCCTGTGGTGTTAAAACAGCTGCATTAACATTGGAGTTTGATAAGGTAAAACATTTTGATTTGATTCAGTATTGTTACTTGTTAGTAACCAAATCATGCTAAAATCAGCTCTTTGATTGTTGTTCATGAACAACCAATAAATACTAGGAGAAAAAAAGAGCAGACGATGTACTTTAAAATAGGATTTTTCGTCTATTTGTACATAATTTAGATGGTTGAACTTGATGACTAAATTTTTTGAGGGATGAAGAAAGGAATAGTCATGTATGTGACTTAGCAAATTTTATGTGGGCATCTGTGACATAAATATTGAGTTACTTGAGATGTTGACAACAATAAAATCTAGAACTGATATTTGTTGATTGTGGGTTCAATAATAGGCCAAGCAACTTTTTGCTTATAATTGAAGTCTTGTTAATTCCATATTCTTGTTTAGGAGGGACTTGAGTGTGCTGTAGCCAATTTAAATTCTGTAACTTCTCAAAAGGGCCAGTTCAAATCCAGCCACTTTTAAGGCATTGACCTCTACTGGCCTTGAAAACTAAAATTGGGGAACTGTTCTGCTGTAAGATAAATAAGAATAGTTGGGAAAGAAGTTGGCTGTATTGGGAAGACACAATTTCGTGTAAAGACAACTAAAAGAATAGCTTTTATAGATTGCTTGGATTCCCTTGCTTTATGATCCATTCTAATTTGTTGCCATTTACTAAATTGTATTTGTCTAATATCATCTCATTCAATATTACATATATTTTTTCGAAGTCGGGATCTAGGACATTGGATGTTTTCTTTATTAGGACATCTATGGTACCTCATTTTTAATATTTTTATAAGCATTTAATGTTACTTTTTTTTTTTAGCCTTTTTACTTCCTTTGTTGTTTCAACAGGGCTTTCTGCATATAGATGAATATCCTCCAGATGCTAACCAGGGATTTGACATTCCGTCAGCTGTAGTAACCTTTACTGACTTCCAAGCAAGCATAGGTTTTGAAGATAATTTTTTGAACAAGTTGCCAATATTGAATGAGTTACAGGTATCGAAACAAGCAATCCCACTGGCTCTAAGCTGTTTTCATTTTTCTTTTTATTCACTGTCTTAACTATCTACATAATCAGGAAAGAAAGCAGGTTATCTGTTACACAGAAGTGTTACTTGTGCCATTGACAACTCCTGATTTTAGCATGCCTTACAATGTCATCACAATTACCTGCACGGTTTTTGCTTTATATTTTGGATCACTGCTCAATGCACTACGAAGGCGTGTTGGCGAGGAAGAAAGGCTTTTGAAAAGCAAAGGTGACATTGAGTAGCTTCGATACTTGTACCACCTTGATTATTGATATGCTTTGCATTAATGACCTTTCTCATAAAATCCATTATAATAATATTATTTTCTTACTTCTCTCACACTCGTATAGATGCCACCACCATCAATTACTGAATGATTGTACGACTTGCATTGAAGCAAATATGCAACTGTAATTTTCATTAAATTGAGAGAATAATTATGAAGATATAGGATGCTGGATTTTCTGCCTAATTATTAGGTGTCCTGTTAGGACATAACGCTTGTAAACCGCTTTTTAGATATTAGACAATGGTCAGATAAATGGGAAACAACAGTCTGAAATATCAATGAACCAGATCACAACTTTTTTCATGATTCAAATATGAGAATTATGAAGTTATATAACTGTAAAATGATCCAGGAAGAAACATTAAACCCATGCCGTAATTACTATAGCTTGTTGTGCATCATCATCACATGAACTACCATGAACTTTGAATTCTTTCGGCTTAAGCTGCATATAGATGAAGTTTTCTACTGTATAGTAGCATTTGCAGTCTTAACCACAGATTTATATTGGTCTATATCTGACTTTACCCCTTGTGAAGATATATTCTCATTTATCAAATAAATCCTCCATTTTCTTCTCTAGTTCCCTATTCAAGATGGCAAAACTACACCATAAAATCATGAAAATTTACTGTTATTAAGCAATGTCTTGGTAATAATTTGTTTTCCTTCAAAGATTTCAGACTGGTGCTGATTTTGATGTTTATTGATGTATGAAAGGATCTATTCTTATTAGTGTGCTTTGTCGCCCCATCTTGACGTGTGCTAATCTTTTTTGCTTGCAGCTTCGAAGAAGAGAGGTCCATTGACCTCGATTCTATCCAAGTTGTTTGCTAAGTTGACTGGAAGGCCGGTCAAGCCTCCGGAGACACCATTAGCTTCACCATCCTCCATAAATTATAAGCTAATTATGAAAGTTGTCTTGGTGGCTGGTATGGCTGTTGGATGGCAATATTATTTCAGATGAACACATCAGAGCAAGCTTGAGAACCATTTTTCTCTGTACAATGTTTACTGAAAACATGACAAAACTAGGATTAGTTAAAAGAGTGATTTTACCTTGTTTTATATTTTGTACTGTGATTTAGATGAAAGTTCCACTCTGTTAAGTGTTGTAACTGACCCCAAAAGGTTTTTTCTTTTTCTTTGTTCCTTGTTCTTTTTTTCCCTTTCTATAGCTAAGAAAAGCTGATATCTATTTCTTTCGCTTATTTAATGGCATTACCGAATTTAAAACAACTGATAATGGTGATCAGAGCCCTGTGGACATTGAAGGGAGCTCAGGAGGCTGCAAAAGAGTCAACATTCTACTATGGATACATGTTTAAAGTAGTGTATAAAGGGTTTTCACGAGCGTCTTAAAATTTTAGACGAGATAATTAATATACTATAAGAGTCACGAGAAGTTCAAGTCTTTGCTGTTGATTTGTGAAGAATTGTGCATGTTAAATCCTTGATAAAAAATGAATCTAGTAGACGAAGAAGTTAGAGGTGGATTTAGATCGAATAAGGAAGGATAGTAAATAAAATTCTTTGATCAGAACATCAAAAAACATTTTTCATCTTAATCCTCACCCTCTAACCAGTGTACTTATTAAGTCCGACAATAATTTTATGTTGAATTCTTTATATTATTTAATTTTTTTAAAGCTTAGCTAAACATGTCAGCAGGACAATGGATTTTTCCACTTTCCCCTTTAAAATTTCATCATGCTACGATGCCAGTCAGATAGGTTGACATAATATTACGTGATATTCTATCATTGAATTATTTAAAATACAATTAGCTTTTTCATCAAATCATTTGTTATCACTTACACTTCTATCACTGCACCTGTCAAAATCCTTCTCGCAAATTGATCTATCTTTCTGTTTCACATTTTTGTCATCTGGGCCTTCTTTTTATATTTTTTGTTAATTTAGGAGATTATGAAAAACTAGGGTCTAAATTTGAAACAAAATAGAAGTCCGACTATAAAGTACTTAAGTTGGAATAAAAATAATTTTTCCGATTCAAATAAACAATGCTACAAATTGTGTGACAAACAAATCGTTTATCTACTAATAAACCGGAAATAGGACATCCAACTTTCAATCTTTCATACCAAAGGGTTATGCACGCCTTCTTTTATAATTTATTTTTATAAATTAAAAATCTCTTAAAAATAAGAATCATATTATGGACGATTTTATCCAAATAATATTTAGGACGTGTTTGACTTGATTTTTGAGAAGTCAAAATGAGTTTTGAGACTCAAAAGCTGTTTTTGGACCCATTTAAATTTACGCGTAATATTATTTTATTGAAAAATTTGTGGTTAGAAATAAGAAAGAGTGACTCTTTGAAAACTCGCAAGTGCACAGGATCGTGATCAAATAATATAAATGTGAATTAAATGTCAAACCTACGAGAATTACATGTTTTATCGAGTTAAAGTTAATAATACCCTTAATCGAATGATATAATAACTTGTATAAATCTATATCTAATTTATCACGTACTAGAAATCGAAGTAAAAGTTTATCAAATTTTTAAGACGCATTGCTAAGACGTAGAATCCACCTTATTATTCCATTTTTAGTATAATAATTAAAATGATTCATGTTATCATGTGAGTCGGCAAAATTCCAAATTTGTTTAAAAACTTCTCTCGATAGCAATTAAATCTAATCCTATATGTGAAATTTCTATATCTCCATAAAAAAAATTAATATATAAGAAAGCATTAAACGAGTTAGAACATTTAAAAACCATGTGAAGCATAGATGCATATCTCCATCTTTTATCGAGCCTCACAATGCTTATTACTACGTGCTAACGATCATATTATATCTCTCGATAATAATAAAATTTACAAACAATTCAATTAATGGCCAATTAATTGAAAAACAAGTTAAACCATAATAAGCATTCAAACAAATTAACGTCAAACTAATTATTTAAAACAAAAATCTCATAATAAGGGTTCATCTATATTTTAGAAATGTAAAAATCTAGCCTAACATAATATTGAAATTAAATAAATAAAAGCGAAACGGCATCATCGAAAATTGACGAAACGAAACGTGATTATCCTCCGAAGTGAAGCCGCTGTGGCCGTGACTTTCTCCCCACGTTTACTCTTTGTTTTTTCCACCTCGGCTGCTGACCAAAAAATTATTTCTCTGCATCTGTTTCTCCACTTGGCCGCCCATTTTTACCGTCAATGAAGAAAAATCCAATTCCTCCTTTTTGCTAGTCTGCATGTGTGTATTTGAATTCCCTCACAGTCGCACATTCCGGTATATATTTAATATATTTCAGCTGCCAATTCCAGTTTTATTCAACTTCAGCAGCTGCCTTTTTTTTCGGACCTCCGTATTCTTTTTTTTTTTTTCCTCCTGTTCGTGTGTATATGTGTGTATATATATAACGTAAAGTTTTAATCCAATCAAAAGTCTAAGTTGAGGCCCAGTTAATTTCAATGTCCAATTAAATTAATACTTGCTTCCAAATCCTCATTTCTTTTATGTAATGCAAGTTAGTCCTTGAATCCACTTAATTGTACACCCAATGCCAAATCAGTTCTTATATTTTGGATTTTGCTATTTTTTGTCACCTCTTGCTTCTTTCATTCAATTCTTTTTTCATTCATAAAGTTTCATATACTAAACATAAAATACAATAATTTAGAATATATTTTGTCAAAAGAACTATCAAATATAGCTATTTAAGGTCTCAAATAAGTGTCTAAAATACACATATCACAGAGGAAAATGTATTTTAGAAACAATGAGGACCAAACAAGTTTGATTTTTTTTTTATTATTATTTTCTCTAAGTTTAAATCTTCAAGGATAATTTTTATGCATTTTTAGCCTATAGTAAAAAATTGTGAAGAATGTTATAAAGATATAGAAGACTAAAGAAAAATAAATCGTCAATTATTGAGACTTTAGACTTAGTTGAGGAAATTTTTTCATTTATTCAATCTAAAAGTTTGAACTGAATGATCGCTGTGGAAGTCGATGAGTGGATAAAGAGAAAAAGGCCGTGGAGAAGAAGAAAGCTACAAATATAATGCAATTGCCTGGTCGTTGGGAGGGACATAAATGTAAGAAATTGTGCACTATTGCTATCGATAAAATGAGGAAATAAACAATTGAGTTTCGTGATTTCCATTTTGTCATGAAAGCTCGTGCAGCGCTAGAGTGATTTAACAATCCAATTGAATGGAAATCGTTACTAGGCATGAGTCATGACAATGGTGCGAGCGAGTGAGCTTGACTCTTCTGACTCGGATTGAATCGAGCCCAAGTTGAATGTTTGTGAGCAGCTCTACTTGATTCATTGTGATCGAACTAATTTTACCCGATTCAATATGATCGAGCTAACTCTACTTGACTCATTATGAGTGAGCCAACGAGTTGAGTCCGAGTTCCCATTTTTGATTAGCAAGCTGCTTGCAGACCAACGAACTGAGTCTGCTCAACCTATTGACATGGAAGCAATACAATTAATGTAAGCTTGAGAATGAGAATGTAACAAAGAAGAAATCTGAGATAAAAATGCAATGCAAAGAAAATGTTGGGGACATTGAGTGCAATTTAGTCAAAATAATAAGCAAAGAAAATTCCTCTAACCAACCTCTTATTTGACAACAATTATTTCAAAATTATTTTTTCTACGTACTCAACTTGTCTTCCGTTCTTTTAAAAATCTTTTTCTTTTTATATACTCATTTTCAACCGATTAATATTATTAAGCACCACTGATTTTTAACAACCGTTTCAATGACAGTTCTAGTGACATTAAATTACAGATTTTATTAAATGAATCATTTAATTGAACATATCACATATTACCACATAAAGTACCGATTTAACATCGCTGATGCTATATGACATTATTTTTTTCAAACACACATTCACGCAATAAAATATTTCACACATAAATCTAAATCTAAATTTTTTTTTATTTTTTAAATCATATATTATCCAAAAAACAATATTCAAAACTTCATTTTACCTAAATAATAATTGTCAAAAGGAGGTTAAAAGATTTACAAACGTGTCGGAAGAGAAGTGGCTGTAGTGGTTTCCAGAGAGCCATAAAAATCCCCATGTCGTCGTAGAGAGAACCTTTGCCTTTCACGCATAAAACTCTCCCGTCCAGACTGCTCTCTTTCAGCCTCTCCTCTCTTCTTGACGCCAGAAAAATAAAAATAAAAAAAATCTCACGCTTCCCTCGAAGAAGATATTCCTCTCCTTTCAGGTAGACTACTTGTTAAAGTTACACATTTTTCTTCATTTTCTTCAAGTTTCGATTTATCTGTAACGTATTGTTATATATTTAGAAATTTACGAACAACTACCGGTTTGAATTCAGGTTTGATCTGAGAGATCCGGTAAGTTTCTGTGTTTTTCGTAATGTTTGATAATACACGTGAGAATTGTGAGTAATGTGTTATGAAATTTATGGAATTAAGGAACTGGTGATTATGTTTTTGTAATTGCTTAGGTTTTTTAAAATCGGACTGTCAAAATTATATCGAATGAGAATGTACTATGTATTGTTGTTGAATTTACAATAGGCAAGATAAGAAGGCAGTAGCATTGTGGAGTATGTTGGAGTGGTGTATTGTATTATTATGCGTATGTTTTCTGTATTACTTCGAATCTAACGGACGCTGCCATCTTGTGAATGTTAGGGCATCTCCAATGGTGTCGTAATTCGAGTGTATATTTGGTATCTTCAAAATCACTTTTGCATCCTCATTTACATCCAGGTGAATTTATTTTTAAAATTCGTTCATCCACTTTTTGCCTCTTAAAAAAATATTTTAAATTTTTTACTAGAAAATGCAATCACATCTCTCCAATGGAGAGGTTTTTGGCGACTGTGGAGATCTAAATCACAATTTAGATCTATTTTATATCACTATTGAAGATGTTCCTTTCCGGTGACTGGTACATTAATGGCCTACTTTACTACTGTTGGTTTAGACAGTTCAAATGGGAATCGAAGGATGTTTAGTGTCTGTTGATTACATTGGTAGTCTCTGTTCGATATGTTCAATTTGTGCACGGTTTTCGAACTCTTAGTGATGTTTTGGTATATCACATGTGAAAATAACCTTTTATCTTTAATTGCTTATGCAGTATAAAAGATTAGGCTGTAAAACTTTTACCCACTTATTGACTGGAATATTTATTCTCGTGAGCCCTTAGGAACTGGAACTGAAAAGTAATTTCCTTTTTATATTTATGCCATTCGTTGTTGTCATCATGTCATGCGAAAAGAGTACGTGACGACGGTGATGTATACTATTAATTATATTCATTGGATATGTTGTTAAAAGATGAGTTTAGTGCTACAAACTAAGTGAACAGTCCCAATAACTCGTTTACATCCCTGGAGGTTTGGTGATCACTTTTAACTCTTAATCCCCCAATTGAGCATCCAATGATGTGAATATAGCTCGAACACTGAAAACCGAATCAAGTTCTTACAACTTTTGGTTACAGATCAGAAATCACCAAGATTTCTGTATAAGTAACACACCACAAAGGTTGTTTTTCAATCTAAAATCAAACCTTCTCCCACTTGATTACACAAGAGAATCAACTAGATTTCTCACCTATCAAGGTAATTAGAAAACAAAGAAGAAAGAAGAAGATGAATAGTAGAAAGAAGGTTTGACTGCACTCTAGTGTCTTCCCAAACAAGGAAATTATAAGTCTTCTAGAGAAACCCTCCATCCAACGGATTAAAGGCCTCCACGTGTACAGCTCTGATCAATTCTTGCCAAAAAAAATTGCACTTCCAACTAGCACCTTCTACATTTGAATTATTTCTGATGCACACCCACACGTTTTCTTAACACTAAGATATCATATAGTATGACTGCGAGGAAACCTTTAGTTGAGAAGCATAATTAGTGAATGAGCCATGCCGGAGAGTGTTCCAAGGTTATGGGAAATGTCACTGGAGTCCCATTACACATTCTGTAAAGTTATGTAAATTACTAAGGATGTAATAACGAGTATTATGTGGCATAATACTATTTTACAGTAAGCCACAGTCTCCTCTAATTATGTTATCGCGCGCAGTATGGATATTATGTTGGAGTCAGCCTTTCTTCTTTGTCTAGTTTCACGGTTGTATTATCATCATTTGTCCATTAAATTTATCTACTTGGTTCAAAAATATCTTCTCTGTGATGTGATAATGGAAGAGGAGTCTGTTGATGATTTCTTCATTTTCCATAATAGTGTTGGGCTTTAATGTGGTTTGTGATTTTTTGTCTACTGAACTGTAGCTAGTAAATGATTTGTGTTTGTAAGTTTTTATTTCAGCTCAATTAAACACCATAACCTCCCGCTTTTTTGTGGACTGTTAAGATGGCTGAGGTACCCTTCTCTTTTTATTGAAGTTATCAGAGAGCGCACATCTCATTTAAACAAGAAAGTTGTTGGAATATGCACTTATTGACTGACAAACTTTGGATTGTTGCAGGAGGGGTACAAGGTGTCCTTGAACGTGTATGACTTAAGCCAAGGTCTAGCCAGGCAACTATCAACTACATTTCTGGGGAGGATTATTGAAGGCGTATGGTAGGGTTATATTTTCATAAAAACAAGGGTAATAATGATCTAAATCGAGTTCCACGTGTTTTAAGTGTGGATGTGGGAGTGAGTGTATTTGGGATTTTCCTCATAGATGGTAATTGTGCATGCCAGAACTTTTACATCAAGTGTAGGACTAACATGCAAGAAATTTCCTTCTCTTCACAATCTGATACAAATTCTGCTGAGATATTTGAGGAGATTATATGAGGGGGAGAGATTTTGGGTTATTAACTTGCAGACTTCAAGCTTGTTATGCACTTGGTTTCAGAATTGATTTTCTTATTATTTGGCCTACTAATTTGTGTGTTTAACATAGCGTTGCCTTTTAATTCTGTAGGCATACAGGACTAGTTGTTTATGGTACCGAATATTACTTTGGAGGTGGCATACAAAGCTCTCCAGTTGGAACAACACCTTATGGGACTCCAATTCGAGTAGTAGATCTTGGCGTCACACATGTGCCAAAGGATGTATTTGAAACTTATTTACAAGAGATTGGCCCCCGGTACATAGCGGAAACATATAGTTTGCTAACTCATAATTGCAACGATTTTAGTAATGAAGTTGCACAGTTTTTGGTTGGTGCATCTATACCAGACTACATTTTAAATCTCCCAAATGAAGTCATGAGCAGTCCCATGGGTGCTCTCATGTGTAAGTTCTTTCACTCTGTTCGTATTTATTACTCTTTTCCCTTTTTTGCCAGATTAATATGCTGCATAAAAGATGAAAAGATACAGGGAAACAACTCGGGATGGAATAGGTTGGATGGATGTGAAGGGAGAAGGAATATAAAATGTCCAATTTACCAGAAGAATCTTACGTCTTATGTAGGATACTATTTGTTTGAGGCAAAATAGTAAAATCGACAGAACACTCATTGTCCCCCTGATTTCTGTTAGTAGGCAAGAGCAAAGGAATTCTCCGTGCCCATTGCCCCTTACATTCCACACTAGCCAGACATATGGGGGTTAATGTTTACTACTACCTTTTTTCCATGTTGCTGAATCTTCCTTTGAGAATCGATCACAGGGCGATCAATGATTGAGCATGACCTTTCTAGCATTAAGACAATCTATTCGAGTGATTTTAAATTTTATTATTATGCAACTATTCTGGTTAAGTTTCTATTTTTTTTGGAGCTTGAATCAAATATTTGGTGCAGTACCTATGATACAGCAAATGGAGGCGACACTAAGAGCAGGTGCAGTCCCTCAGGCACCCCAGTTTAGGCCTTCAATGATGGCTCCTGTTAGCGAGTCATCTGTCGCTAGGCTCGACCAATTGACAAGGACAAATGATGATGTTGAGAGAATCACAAAACTGGAATCTACCAGTTGTGGAGAAAAACATAATGAAAATAACAATGTGATCTCCCCTGCTAGTGAGCCCCAAGAGACGATTTCCAATAATGGTCTTGTCGTGGACCTGCTTGGGGATGCTCGTAGCAAAGTGCAAGAGGAGATTAGCAGTGAATTTGCTGCACTCATGGCAACTGGGACACTGAGCGCAAGTGAGGCTGCTGCACTAGCAACTAAGAAAGTGATGCAGAGATATGGACATCTGAATGCTGCACCTGGACAGAGCTAGAGAGGGAAAATAATTTGTTTTAAGGAACTCAGATTTCAGTTTATGCTTTGGAAAATGTTAATGTGGGTTTAATCATATAGAAATATCAGAATTATTGTTCAAATGATTGTCAAATACAGTTCACAATCATAAAGAAACAAATTTAAGCAAAGCATCGCTTGCAATTAACTGTAGTTAAGTTTTATGTAACCAGGTTGGTACATGCTTAACTATAATTTATTTGCATCCCTATATCTTACGTCAATATCAATTAACTACCAAATTATAAAATGTATGGTTCAATTGTTTTCTACTTGGTGATGGTTGAAATATTTAATTATTCGTATAATCCAAGAATATTTTTGACTTTGCTCGTCATTACTTGTCCTAAATATATTACTCAATCATGAGCTATAATTGATATTAACTGTTGTCCTAAATATATGTTTAATGTTTGGAGAATGGTGTATAAACAGGGGCTGAATGATACCAATGTATCGAATCACTTTATGTGTCAATATCATTCTTGGAGATCATTCAATGTAAACTATATATTTTAAGATAATGATAAGTAAAATGAATGTTGAGATGTATACACAACGGGGTGGTGGCGCAGTTGGCTAGCGCGTAGGTCTCATAGCTACTGAGTGATCCTGAGGTCGAGAGTTCGAGCCTCTCTCACCCCATTTATCTTTTCCTCACAAAATTCCACCGGTTTTGGTACCGCTTCCTAATTTCACTGTTATACATACTAATTTTTAGACTTGTCAGTCGACACCCTAATTTCATTTTCACACTCCTCTGTGAAGTCAATACAATTGAATTGAAATGTTCATTTACGAATTGCCTTATTTATGAACTGAGTGGTAAAGGAAATTCTGAAGCTTTTTCCTGCCAGAACATCGCTACATTTATACTAGGTTGATACGGTCTTTGACAATGATAACGACAAGTTCATGCTTCGTCTAGTAAGTATGATATTTGGATTTAAAATTCACTATTATTACTTGTACAATTTCAAAAGGGACTTAATTCAAGGTTCGATGGAAATAAAATCTCGGGATCTACTTTAGGATAATTGTTTTTAAGTAATTTGGAATCGAGATGGTGACGATTTATGAGGAAAACATAGAATTTTGAGCATTCATTTCTGTGATACATTTTTAAGTACTTTTCAAAATCAAATCTTTTGTGAATAATCACCATATTACGTTATGTTAATTTTGGTTTATTTTGATGTCCATTCAAAACGGTTAGTTGATTGAGATTTGTAAACTATTATCAAAACTCATTTTGTAGAATGGAAAGAATTAGGACGATGCCGAACTAAGGAATGATGGGATAAAAAATAATTTTTTGGTTGAAGCAAGCATTTCAATTGAACAAATATATACTTGCTTGATCTTCTGTCCCCAGTGAACAGTATAAAAACTTCACATTATTGATGTAGTAAGAGAATCTTATATTAAATTTTAGAGTGTTTTGCCACCCGTAAAGGAATTTGAGGGTTTGTCTCGATACCCTCAAATTCACAAGACTAAACATCCATTTGATCTTTATTTTTAAAAATTATTTGTTCATAAACTCATTTTTAATTACTTATTTCATGAGATTCTCAATTTTTATCAATTTTTCAACAACACACCTCATCAACTTTTATCAAAATCTACTAAAAATATAATTTTAACCCAAATTCTAATTTGAAAATCAAAATTCTTGAATTTTTCTTGCCATGGTTTTTGCTGGTGGGACCAAAGCTCATCTCCAATGTGAAGAATACAGAGTTGACAGTGGCAATGGCCTGTTTGAAGAAGATGATCCTTTGAATGTCATTTTAACAAAAAAAAAAAAAGTTAATGGAAAATATGTATTGTGATTAATGGTGTACTATTAAAGAAACGTTAATGACGAGACTAATTTACACATTTTTAAAGTCAGAGGTTCAAGTTTGTTACTCAAACAATAAATTAGGGACCAATGATGCAATAAAATTCGTAACTGACAAAATCCCAGCATTGTGGCGTTTCCGTTATCTCCCATGTCTGTCCCGCACACAAAATTCCGTCCTTTCCCATTTCTCTCTCGTTTCAAAATCATCGTCACAGATTCCTCTACAATGTCTACTTTCTCTCTCTAAATTCTGCAACACGACGCAGAGCGCTTGAGTTTTCTGAGGGAGAGAGAAAATCTGAATTGAAATGGGACAACATTCGTTGATTTACAGCTTTGTGGCGCGTGGGACGGTCATCGTGGCGGAGTACACGGAGTTCACGGGGAATTTCACTAGCATAGCTTTCCAATGCCTACAGAAACTTCCGGCTGCTAACAACAAGTTTACCTATGACTGCGACGGCCACACCTTCAACTACCTTGTCGAGGATGGCTTCAGTAAGCCCCTTGTGAATTGTGATCGATTTGTTTGATTCAAATATTATGTTTATAAGTTCTCTTAAATATATGTCATTGGTTTGATGATCAGTTCGTGTGATTCTTAGGTTTTTATTGTATTATTTTTATTTCTGTTTAGAAGTTTGATATAATTTGAATTTACTTGTTAAATGTTTGGATCAGTTTTGAAATTCTTAAGATATCATTTTATTTTATTTATTTTTAAGAAGAAGGGGTTAGAAGTAAGTCTGCAGTCCGACTATTCATGGTATGCCGTTTTATTTTAAATTTAGAATTGGCAATGTAATTTTGAGTTCCTGACAAAGAAATTCATTCTGTATACTTATGAGTCCTTTGATCTTATTTTTCTTGAATTACTTATTTTTGTTGGTTATTTGAATCAGTCTGATCTCCCTTCTCTTTTTTGAAAATGATAGAGTTCTTTTACTTTAGAAATATATCTTCCAGCGGTTCGTTGTTGAAATTTTTCTCTTTGTTTGATGTGGTTTGCTTTGTGCTAATGAACGTTATCATTTTAGTCATGTTTTATAATGGTCTATGGCATTTGATAAGCCCCTCACTTTTGAAATGAGGTTATCTGTTGAGTCTTTATTTTAACTAAGGTCAATCATATGTTCATGCAAAAAGATGAGAATCCAGTGTTAATTTCTAGCATCAAACTGAAAGTCCAGTTTACTGACGCAGATTCGAGCCTCTAGTTTTACCTTTGTATGCTTCTACAAGACAAACCTCTGAACTCATTCTTCAAAATTGCATTCCTAATGGTGGAGATTGCAACGGGATAATCTTTTTGAATAATTCATAAATTGATTAATGATATTGAGTATAATTGAGATTTCGCTATATAACAGTGTTTGTCTGTCTAGATGCTTGTTCCATATCTCGTGTCTTCGTTCTTTCTCTTCATCGACCTACATCAGAAGTTCATTTGACCTACTTGGCAGTTTTCTGAATTTTAATATATGAATCTAGAAATAGGTCAACTGTCATTACATAATGCCTGTGATGTTGGATTACTTCAATTTTTCAATGATTCCTTCCTCTTTGGGACTCTTGAATTTGAAGATTTCTGCTTCCATATCTAATGATGCCATCTTTCTTAGCCATCTCTTGAACATGCAGTGTTCGAACAAAATTATATGCTTGAAAATGCCTGAAAATGTCTCGATAATGTAGATTATAAGTGCTTTTTTATCCAGTTTTTTTCCTTTGGGTTAACTCGACTAAATTTTCTATGTAATAATGGCAGCATATTGTGTTGTTGCCGTCCAATCTGTTGGCAGGCAGATTCCTATGGCATTTCTGGAGAGAGTTAAGGAGGATTTTACCAAGAAATATAGTGCGGGGAAGGCTGCCACTGCTGTTACTAACAGCCTTAATAGAGAATTTGGGTAAAGTTCTCTCTTTTATTCTTTTTCCATTCTATTTTAATTCAGAAATGTTTTGTTTCTCACATCACTTTCTAAGGGCATAATGTCATAAACATAGGCCCAATTTGAAGGAGCAAATGCAGTACTGTGTGGATCATCCTGAGGAGATCAGCAAGCTTGCAAAGGTGAAAGCTCAGGTTTCAGAAGTCAAAGGGGTGATGATGGAAAACATTGAGAAGGTAAAACCATTCTTCACATTCCTATAAATTATTTATGTTGTGCAATTTTCATTGTTCAGTAATATGTCATTTTATTTTCTAAGTGGTGCATTGATTCTTGATTAAGGCTTATCTTTCTGCAGGTTCTAGAACGTGGAGTGAAAATTGAGCTTCTGGTAGATAAAACCGATAACCTTAGCTCTCAGGTGTGCAAATGCTTGTGCTTATTTCTTGTGGAGAGCATAAATATTTTATGTTACACATTGTTTGGTGTAGATCTAAAATGACACATCTTGTATACCATGAGATACAATGTCTACTAGCTATGACAATGATTTGAACTGCAGGTTAACGCCTCAAGTTGATGCCTTTATAGTTTTATAACCATTAAATTGATCGGGATCAGTATAAATAAATAATTAAGCTTTAAAATAAATGTTCAAAAATAGATGTTCATAAATATTTTGCTAGTAAACTTGTTGGCCCCTTCTATCACTTGTTACTTTTTGGGGAGCATAAGTTGGGCTGGGATTCTTTAACAGGCTATATAGCCTAAAAGCTCTGAAGCCAACTGCCATTCTGGCTCTGGGTCATTCATATTCTTCCGCACACAGTTTTCTTGTTTGGTGTTTCAGTTCACTTAAGAATTTTCGTATTTCGAGTGTTTACGTTAAATCTCTTAGGTTTATCTAGTCGCTGGATCCATTGCTTTTACCGACACATCAATATATATACACAGATGAGGTTCTTATATTGTGGGAATGTTGACCTGCTTTTTCTGCTGTAGGCACAACACTTTAGGACACAAGGAACCCAAATGAGGAGAAAGATGTGGTTGCAGAACATGAAGATAAAGCTTATAGTCCTTGGCATTATAATTGCTTTGACTATTATCATAGTTTTATCAGTCTGCTCTAAAGGAAAATGTCATTAGTGTGTGGATTCTTCAATATATTTTGCCTAAGCTGGTTGTTGATAGTCGTTCGTGTTGATTAATCTTTTGATTACTTGCCCTGTGTAATAGTCTGTACTTTGCGCGACTGCTGGTTTATTTTGTATTTGAAATTCATCAAAAGTATTAGTGAATAAAAGCCAAGTGGTAATTTAACATTTGAAGATTGTGTGAATACTTGAAAGGGCAAAATTAAAGTGGAATATTAAAGATTTTATTGCTGGAAACTACTTTAACATGCAGCCGGAAATGGCTGTGGAGGTCTCTGAGGGAGTCAACAAAATCCAACTAAGCATCATTGTCACGGGGGTATACAGGAGTTTGGTCCATAACTACCATTGGGGTGAGAGCATCAACTAAACACGTGACACTGAGTCCTAAAACCCGAGGGCCATAGAAAGATAATACTTAAAAGAAAACTTATTTAAAATTCATTTCATAAATTAAGAAAGTCAACTTAAAAAAAAAAAAAAAACCAACCTTGTTCATGATGCTTAAAAATTATAATTCAAAAAGAAAATTTAAAGTAAGTTTTAATTTATTTCCACCACCACGACCAAGTCCAAGCTTCAACCTTCCCAATGTTTGGTTACCTAAAAGGGGGAAAAACTTAAGGGTGAGAAAATCTCAATAAGCGTATACGCGTTTATAAGTTTCCAATCATATAACCTTTTGAATCGTAGAACTTGCATAAAGGAGACACATAAATTGTACCGAACTTAAGTGATATGAGTTTTACTTGCGTAGAGCTACTAGAACTTGTGTCTGAAACATACACATGGATCTATAAACGTATTTATCAAAAGTGCAGCATAACAACACATATATACTTATAGTTGTGTGGGGAAAAATAAAGGTAAGAAATTGGCTTCTTTGATTTCCACTCCAAAAATTTCTTGAGTAGCGTGAGTGATAAATATTTTTGTTATATGAAATGTGTGTGTGTAAAAGACGGGTTGTGAGATAGAAGAGAAAGAAGTGAGGTGTAAATTTCTTGAAAATCATGCACCATTTATAATATAGTGATGATGCAAGGGATAAATCTCATCATTTATTCAAATAAATTTAAATACATAAAGATAATAATATCCAAAAGAATTTGTGATAATATTGAATACTTAAAAATAATCATAATATCCAATAGAATTTGTGATAATGTTGAATATTTAAAAATAATCATAATATCCATAAAAAATTATTTATTTAACTTTATCACAAAATTTGAGAGGTTCCATTACCTTGGGATTCAAATATTTGCACTTTAATCCCTAAAATATTATCCAATAATCAATTAGGTCCCTAAATTATTTTGCCCATGTGATAAGGTCCTAAATTCTAATATATAATGACTAATTTCGAGATATGAGGTGTCACAATCTACCCCCCTTCGAAACTTACCTCAACTGTCGTCGGTGAAAAGTTGGTTATACTTAGATTGCATTTCCTCTTCGTATTTCCAAGTGGCCTTATCTATAGAATGATATTACCATAACACTTTAACTAACAGTATTTTTTTGTTTTAAAGCTATTTCTGAGCTATGATGCATATTAGTGCTTCTTCGTAACTCAGATTCAGCTGAATATCCAATGGTTGGCGTCTGACCGCATGAGTTGGGTCATGAACATACTTTCTGAGCATTGATATATAAAAGACATCATTTACTGCTGAAAGCTCCGGTGGCAAAGCTAATTGGTATGCAATATTTACAATTCACTTTAAAATTTCGAAAAGACCAATGTAACTTGGTCTGAGCTTACCCTTCTTGCTAAAGAGTAATACTCATTTCATCGGTGCAATATTGAGGGATACCTTATCCCATATTATAAACTCTAGATCTTTTCTTCTTCTATCTACATAACTCGTTAGTCTATTCTGAGACATTTTCATACTAGCTCAAGTTTTCTCAATAGCCCGCAGTCTGTTCAATGATCTCTAGATCCAAAAAATTTCGCTCTCCAACCTCATCCCAATGAATTGACAATCTATACTTCCTCCATATAATGCCTCATATGGTGTTATGCTAATAGATGCGTGATAGCTTCATGAGTGTAAATCACTTATTGAACTAATACCTTTAAAAACATAGTTTTTGGCTTGTTCTTTAGCACTTTGAGCGTTTTGATGGGTTTATTCATGTTGTTTTGTAGTTTAGATACATTGGAGAAAATGACGTATTTTGAAACTTGGGATGGAGCCACGTGTGTTCATAAAAGTAGTCTTGAAGATGAGGTGAAACAAGAAGAAAAATAAAGTGGAGAAGAGGACAAAACAGAGGCCAAACAAAAGAAAACAGCAAGGAGCTAGGTGCCAACTCCTCGACGCTGCAGCGCCCAGCCCAGAAAACAGCAGAACTGCTAGCGCCCACGGCGCGGTGCTAGCAGCATAATACGACTCGGCGCCGCTTCCCGGGTGATAAGAAAACGTAATTTTCTTAATTTTTTCAGCCTGGTCCAACTTCAATCCGTCTTGATACCCAAGATAATATAAATACAACATTGAAGACCAAAAATTGGGAGAGAAAAAGGGCTAATGAGGCAAGGAAAAGGAGAAATCATCAATAGCACAAAACAACAACGAATTGGAGAAGAATTCAAGCGGCAAAATAATTTTTCTTATTCTTTTCTTCTCCATGCTCTTTATTTTAGAATTTAATATGTCATTTCTAGTATTTATAAACTAATTTTACAATCTAGGGTTTGATAAAACTAAACTTGAGACATGTTTGGATTCTAACATAGTTAATTCATGTGATTTTTCGTTAATTTATTTGTGTTAATTCTTGCGCAATGCTTTCAATTACCTGATCATTAATTGAATGATTTGATACTTTAAATTTTGGTACTCGAGAGAGAAAAATTTAGGTGTGATCTAAGAATAACATAACCTAGAAAATTATAAGTTTCGAGAGAAAGTATAATTCCTTGAGGCCTATCCCATTTAGGAATCATGTGCATATAATTTCTATAGTGTTAGTTCGAAATAGAGATACTGAAATTAAAATATAGAAATATGTTCTATTTAGCACTCGAGAGGTAACTATAGATTCAGGGAAGATATACAGAATTAACTATAGAAGTTGAAAAACATTATTGGCAGTGAGTTGAAATCAATCCCTAGGCTCTCTCACATTGATGACTCTCCTCTAATTTGCTTTATTTCATTTGAATTGTCATACATCCACATTATTTTAGTATAAAAATATTGACTTAAGATTTGATTTTTCTAGATCAAGTAAAAGGCTGAAATAATTATAGTACTTAGTAGAAATTAAATACAATCCCTTTAGGATTCGACACTTTGATTCTATCACTATATTACAAAACTTGACACAGTACACTTGTGGCATAAATCATATTATAGAAAACGCTTGGCATAGATGTTGTTGCATGCGAACTCAATCAAGGGTAAATGTTTCTCCCAATGTCCCTAAACTCAAGGATGTGGGTTCGAAGCATATCCTCAAGTGTTTGAATAGTTCGCTTAGATTGTCCATCTATTTGGGGATGAAAATCGTAATAAATTTTAACTTAGTTCCCATAGCTCGGTGTAAACTTTTCCATAAGTTCATTGTAAACCTTGGATCCTTATCTGATACGATTGAAATCGGGATACCATGTAGCCTCGCTATTTCCTTAACGTTATATGTGTAAATTGATCCATAAAAAATGTCGTACAGATAGGTAAGAAATGAGCTGCCTTGATTAATCGGTCAACAATCACCCAAATAGCC
This sequence comes from Fraxinus cuspidata, assembly GCA_903798385.1. NCBI lineage: Eukaryota > Viridiplantae > Streptophyta > Magnoliopsida > Lamiales > Oleaceae > Fraxinus > Fraxinus cuspidata. Next base: position 23,789 of record CAIGRP010112084.1, read on the forward strand.
TCATGTCCTCTCATTGACTTCAGGAAACCTACAATAAAAACCATCGTCATATGCTCCCACTTCCATTTTGGAACCTCCAACAGCTGCAGCAACCCTGATGATCGTTGATGTTCGGCTTTTACTTGTTGACATATCAGGCACTTCTCCACATAGTTAGCTATATCTTCATTTATATGTTTCCACCAAAACATAGCTTTTAGATCAAGATACATCTTTGTACCTCCTGGATGTACATAAGAAGGAGTAGATTGGGTCTTCCTCCAAGATTTCAATTTTCAATTCTACGAAATCTGGTACACGCAGGCGTCCTCGATGATATAATGCTTTATCCTAGGCTATGGTGAAATCTTTCCTATTTTCTGTGTCAATCTCAGATTTGATAAACTCGAAGGATTGATCACCCTTTTGATAACTCTTAATCCGATCACGGAGAGTCGGTTGAACTGAAAGTGCTACTATTCGAGAAATAGAATCAGTGGGTGTAGCTACCACTTCGAGGCTTAATCTCTCGAATTCTCTCCATGAAGGCCTTTGTGTTGTCAACATTGCCACTTGTCTCGTTGTCTTTCTACTCAAGGTGTCGGCTACTACATTTGCCTTACCTGGATGGTAATAAATTTCATAATCATAATCCTTTACCAGTTCAAGTCTTCTCCTCTGCCTCATGTTCAACTTTTTCCGAGTGAAGATGTACTTAAGGCTCTTATGATCTGTATAAATGTCACACTTTCCTCCGTAAAGATAGTGCCTCCAAATCTTCAAAGCATGAACTACCGCATCTAGTTCTAGGTCATGTGTAGGATAATTCTGCTCATAAGGCTTCAACTGCCTCGATGCATAAGCAACTACCTTACCTTGTTGTATCAAAACACATCAAATTTCCTGCTTGGATGCATCACTATAGATAACAAAACCTTTTGATCTTCCAGGTATGGTTAACACTAGTGCATTGTTTAATCCATTTTTCAACTTTTTAAAACTACGTTTGTATTTTTCTGTCCAAACTTTATACCCTTGCGAGTTAACTGTGTTAATGGTCTGGATATTTTAGAGAATCACTCAATAAACCTCATGTAGTATCCTGCTAAACCCAAAAAGCTACGATTCTCTCCTACATTGGTTGGCCTAGACCAATTCAATATCGCATCTACTTTACTGGGATCTACCCTTATTCCCTGTGTTGTGACTATATGTCCAAGAAATACCACCCGTTCCAACCAAAATTTACACTTCTTGAATTTTGCAAAAATTCTTTCCTTTCTCAAGATCCCTAACACAATTCTCAAATGTTTTTCATGTTCTTCTTTACTTTGAAAGTAGACCAAGATGTCATCAATGAATACGATGACACACCTGTCCAAGTATTCATGAAAAACTCGATTCATCAAGTCCATGAAAACTCCAGGAGCATTTGTTAAGCCAAATGGCATAACTAAAAACTCGTAGTGACCATTCCAAGTTCTAAAGACAGTCTTTGAAACATCACAAGGTTTGATCCTCAACTGGTGATATCCCAACCTCAAATCAATATTTGAAAATACTTTGGCCCTACTTATTTCGTCAAACAATTCTTCAATTCTAGACAGTGGATACTTATTCTTAATAACGATTATATTCAGTTCTTGTTAATCAATACACATCCTTATTGCCCTCATCCTTTTTCTTGTTAAAAAACGCTGGCGCCTCCCACAGCGATATGTTGGGTTGAATGAATCATTTTCCCAACAATTCCTCTATTTGGGCCTTTAGTTCCTATAATTCCTTTAGCGTCATCCTATAAGGGGCCTTAGAAATGGGAGCAGAACCGGGAGCCACATCAATTGTGAACTCCAATTCTCGTTCTGACGTCATTTTATTCAAATCATGAGGAAAGACATCGAGAAACTCTTGTACCACCTTAATATCACTTATTTTTAGCTCTTCATCTTCCTTGGCTACTATTGACATCAAGAATCCACGACAACTTTCTGACTTTAATAGTTTCTAGCCTTTAATGCCAAAATAATACAGGGTAGGGATTTTGTCTCGGTTACTGAAAGATGAAGTTCTATATCTCTAGGCTACTCAACAACCACTTCCCTTTCAAAATACAAATAGTTGCGTGATTATTAGAAAACAAGTCCATTCCAAAAATTATGTCGAACTCTTGCATGTTATATAAGTTCGTCTCAAAGGATTTACCATCAATCTCAACCTTAGTTGTCTTCACTATATATGATCTGCACCTAACACTTCTCCCGAGGGCATAGAAACTTCTAAGGGAGTGCTTATATGTTCATTAGGTGCATTGAGTTTGCTCACAAACTTAGGAGTTATAAAACAATGCGTGGAGCCAAAATCAATCAAAGCATATGCAATGGTTTGAGATATAAGGATGTTACCCGCTAAGACTTTTTGGTCCTGCTCCTCTTCATGCTGTGTGAGTGCATACACTCTAGCTTGGCCTCTAGGAAGACTATCAAGCTTCTTTTGTTGCTATTACTGATTCTGCTTTTGTCCCTTGGGGCATATATTTGCCATATGGCATGTTTCACCACAGTTGAAGCATACAACGATACCCATGAGACACATTCCAACATGATGCTTTTGGACCTTGTCACAAACTAGATACGACTAAATTGTTTGTACTTGGGTCTCCTTTATACTTCTTTACGAAGTTGTGTTTCCCTTTTCCCTTATAATCCTCCCATTTTCACCTTTTTGGCTGTATATTCTGCTTGTTCTTCTCACTAGTGCGACTCTTGAAATCTACTAATTGTGCTCTTGCTAAAACTTTATGGTAGGTTCTTATTTGAAGTACTACCGATGCATACTTTAGGTCATCTCCCAACCTTTCTTCAAAACGTCTTACATTTTTCTCCTTAGTGTCCACCTGGTTAGGGGGATAATGGGAGAACTCCTCAAATTTTCGCTCATACTCAGTTAAAGACATCGATCCTTGAACTAAATTGAGAAACTCTCTCTCCTTCTGATTACGGATACTCATGGGATAGTACTTTCTTGGGAATTGTTCCTTGAATTCGATCCATATCCAAATGTGTTCGCGGGACCTCAACTTTGAGGTTGAGTCCCACCAACGCATAGAGCCTTTCTTAAGCATAAATGTTGCACAAATAATCTTCTTAGTGTTCGGGCAACAAATAAGGTCAAAAATTCTTTCTATTCCGGCAAGCCAATCCTCTACTTCCAATGGATCTATACCACCTTCAAAGGTTGGGAGTTTTTTCCTAAAAAGCTTTACCACAAGAGCAGCAGTGTTCCTGGTGTCTTCTGCCACCGTTGGTGATTGCAGTTGAGGTGGCTGTGCTGCTGGTGGTGCTTGTTGCAGCGACGTCGTCTCTTGGACGAACGTGCTCATCATAGGGAAAAATTGTTGAACAAATTGTGGGTCAATGCCATTAAGTTGGGGTTGCTAGGGCAGTTGGGATTGCTCGTCGTTGTTTGCTCTCGTACATTGGGGTACCATAGCCTTTGCAAATAAAATTGCAATTATTTGCAATAAGTAAAGACTAAAAGGAGAAAATAGTATATTTTATTCATTGAATCTTCATAATTTCGTAAAGGTACATATGACATACCCAACATCCAAGCAAAAGGAAAATCTACTAGGTAAAAGGATCGCAAGGTACTCTAAGCGCCCATGCAAACTTAGAAAATCATATACTAGATCAAGAATCTAAACATAAGACTATAATCTAGTAGTTTTTTCCAAGTTCTCTCATCATGGCTTGGTTATGGGCCCTCCAAAAGGTTTTCTTCTTCCCTAGGTTCTCTGGGCACATAGTCTATTATGTTTCCCTCATTGTCTACCTCTGATATTTCCTCGGGATCACTCCCATTGGGCATGATACAAGGTTGGCATCTACAGCGATTTGGTTCGTGCCCCTTAGGTCTCTCAATAATTCTATGATATCCTCCATCTTTTTTCTAAGGCTCTTAATGAAGTGTTCGATTGATGTTCATACATTTCATCAAGTTGTTCCACGAAGTCTCTCCAATATCCGGTAAGAGTTCTAAGGAGGGGGAAAATGCCTCATCTCTACTAAACTCTTGTCCATTCAGTCGAACCCCTCGGCAAATGGCCTCAATAGGATCCAAATGCTTTACGGAGTTGGGGCTTGGATTCTTTGTATAAAACCTAAAGAGGTGCAAGAACCTTGATCAATTCTATTTCCTCATCCTCTCTCTTCTTGTCTGGACTAGATCTCTAGACTTTTACGAAAGCATAAAAGGTTTAATTAGTATCACCATTCGTATTTAGGGTTTCAAATGGAATAAACTTACCCAATTTAGAAGTTTTGAAGTTTTCCTAAAATTAAAGTTTCTAAAAATGGAAATTTTTCAAAAAGTTTCGTAAAGTAGGAATTTCTCGAAATATGATTTCTAAAATGAAATGTTTTTAAGTGTTTATGAAAATAAGGTTATAAAGAAGGGGTTGTAATATTTTTTTTCGTTCTATTGGAATAACGTTCAACTGAGTGGCTTTCAGGTAAGGAGTGGGGTCACAAATGGATCGCTTAAATCCCAAATTTGCCTTAGACAGTTTAGGTTTTTTTTATAAAACCCTTCAATTTTTGTGAACACCCTAACTAAGAGAACTCGAATAATAAAAATGGATGGTAGTAATTGAAGGCAATTTTTTTATTTTTATTTTTAATTAGACTATTATTTATTCAAAAGATATTCTAAGGTCAACTATTCTCATGGGTTCTTTAACAAAATCATTAGTCTAAAATCACATAATATCATAAAAATTTTCAATTTCATAACTTGAAATATTAATAAGAAGCTTTTTATAATTAACATATATCCATAAAATCATTTTTATCCGTACTTTGTTATGTCGCTATTGTCACGAAAATTCATGATTGCTATTATACATAATAAATTGGTTAAGTCTTATTTATTTGTGAATTTCACATAAATTCTTAACAATTAGGAAGACATTTAATGTAAATAATTAAATAAAGTACGCATATATTTATACCTAATTGGGAGACTGGAGTTTGGACGATTGTCGTTGCCTATGGTGGACTTTTAAATAAATTTGTTACCAATGAATCTTTATCTTGTTATTAGTTATTCTAATACAGTAACTAAAATAATAACTTATTTATCTGAAATAATAATTATAACTTAAAATTTTATTATTATATATTTTTTCAATTATTTTATTTTATAATTATTTTTTGTGATCAGTGACTGCATCACTGTTCATCGACGTAAATAGTGATTCTTTTTTAAAAAGAAAATTTGTTGTTTGTAAAATCATAGACCCGCTTTGATACTAATTTGTGACACTCGAGTCCCAAAACCCGATAGTCATAAAAAGATAATCCTTAAAAGAAAATTTATTCAAAATTTATTTCATAAATTAAGAATATCAACTTTTTTAAAAAAAACTTGTTCATGATACTTAAAAATTTCAATTTGAAAAGAAAACTTAAAGAAACTTCAAATTTATTTCCACCACCATGACCAAATCCAAGCTCCAATCTTCTCAATACTTAGTTACTTGAAAGAGGGAAAACTTAAGAGTGAGAACATCTCCATGAGCATATATGTGTTTATAAGTTTTTAATCATATAACTTTTGAAATTGTAGAACTTGCATAAATGAGACACAAAAACTATACCGAACTTAGGTGGTATGAGTTTCACGTGCGTATCACTACTAGAATTTCGATCCGAAACTTAAAACATACACATTGACCCATAAACATATTTTCCAAAAGTGCGGCATAACTGCACATATATACTTACAATTGTGTGGAGAAAAATAAAGGCCATCGAAGAAATTGGCTTGTTTGGTTTCCACTCTAAAGTTTTCTTGAATAACGTGAGTGCTAAAGATTTTTGTAATGTGAAATATGTGTGGAAGAAAGACAAGTTGTGAGAAAGAAATGAGGTGTAAATTTCTTGAAAATATACACCTATTTATAGTATACTGATGATACATGGGATAAGTCTCATAATTTGTTCAAATAAATTTAAAAACTAAAAGATAATAATATCCAACAAAATTTGTAATTTTTGATAAAGTTGAATACTTAAAGATAATCTTAATATCCAACAAAATTTGTGATAATGCTGAATGCTTAAAATAATCATAATATCCAGTAGAATTTGGGATAATATTGAATATTTAAAAATAATCATAATATCTAATAAAACTTTATTTATTTAAACTTTATTACAAAATTTGAAAGGTTCTATCACTTTCGGATTCAAATATTTGCACTTTAATCCTTAAAATATTAGCCAATAATCAATTAGGTTCCTAAACTATCATGTCCACGTGATAAGGTCCTAAATTCTAATATAATGACTAATTTCGAAGGATGAGCAAAACAGATGCTCATGATGAAAGCACCGAAGGAAAATTAAAGCCAATATGTAATAGGTTACTACATAAAGAATTTGACTAACGAGATACAATTTGCATGTACATAATAAACAAGCACGGAGAGGAAAGACATATCTCTATCACTGCAACAACAAAAAAAATTACTCCTAGAAAAACCAGAATTGTCGTCTACTACCATCAAAAACCCTCAATACAGATCACTTGCTCTGGAGGAGGTTGGCGGCAGCATGGTCGAGGCAAAGAAGGATTATTAGAAAGAGGGAGAACTAAATGAAAGGACACTGTGTCCACTTATTTGGACAAGAGCGACATTGATGTAAGGTGGAGGAAGCGATAAAAATGATGAACTAACAAAAAGATCGATCTATAAGTACGTTAATGCACAAAAATATCGCGAGTTTAGGAATTAGATATTTGTTGATCATTTACAAATAATACTGAATTCTTGATCTTAACCACGAAATCGTTGATTCTAATTAATACCGATTATAGACCGACAAATCATTTATTCGTACACAAATACTAATATGGATTGAAAATTGGAGAAGATTTCAATAATTCATATTTTATTTCAATCAAAAAATCACTGTTTGCCATTAAAGCTTACATCCCTTATTTAAAACTCTAAACTAGATAAAGATTAAAATCTAGATAATGGCTAAAATTAAAGATAATGGCTAAAATTAATGATGAAAACTCAATCTTCATCAAGACAAATTTTGGTTGAAATCAGGGATTTTGATAGAAATTGAAGAAATGTGTGTTTGAAAAAATGTGGATCTCATAAAATATGTGATTAAAATTTATTGTTGACTTTGATTTAGATTAAAATTCAGATTTTAATCTTTACCAAATGGAGCCTAGATAAAGACTAATATTAAAGATAAACAAAATTTAGATAATGACTAATATTAAAGATAATGACTAAAATTAGTGATGAAAACTTCATTACATATGATTTGAACCAATGAAAAAAAAAAAAGCCTCTATAACCGCCCAAAGAACGATAATCACATCAGTATAAAACGTGTACACATGAATTCTACACCAGATTCCCATTTTTCAGCAGGAGCCAGAAATATTCCATATGACCTCGAATGATTGAGACATCCATTACAAATAATTTAAAGCCATAAAGAACTCTCACCTTCCCCCACAACAAATATTATTATCTTATCCTAGGAACTGTGATAAATATATTACCTCGGAAATTCATGCGTATAGGTTATGGATAAAGGTGAACAATCAAAAGGACGGGGTCGGCCAAGTGTTGGAAATAACAACAACGGAGGGAGAGAGAGAAAGAAGATGGAAACATCAAATGGAATAAATTTTGCAAGACTTGAACACCTGATGAACGTTGTTTTCAAACAATATGTGCCTTCTCTTCAAATGCTTTTAAGGATTCAAATGGCAAATAATTTGTAGGATTTATCAAGCCTAGGATGAAGAACACCAAAGCACAAATATTTCTTCAAAATGAACTTTATAAAAACTTTAAAATGTTTGAATATAATTCTTGATGATTTGGAATAACAATGGATGAATTTCTTGATGTTAATTGATGATCGAAAATGGAATATTAACTCCTATTTATAGTATTCAAAGGATACACCACGAAATGGTTTCAACCATTCAACAAAAGGTGGAATCCATTTACCAAAAGACACCGACATCAAATCAGAAAATTAGACATAACGGCTAGTTTCTATGCCCATGCGATTGCATGGACATAGCTCATGTTATAGCATCGCAAGAGATAAAAAAACTCAGTTTCTGGAAGTTCAAGCCATGCGATCGCAAGGCCATTTTGCTCATGTTTGTATTCCCATTTCATCCACCAATTTGGCCCTTTTGATGCCCACTTCCAAATCTTTGATTTTGAACAATAAGTTATAACAATCAATATCAATTACATATTCAAAGTATCAACACTTATGCATAATGATTAAATATCTTTCGTTTGAATCTAACCATAGCATAAATCTCACAAAGTATCATCGAAATTCCAAGTAACATAAAAGTTTTGAACCAGTTATTCATTGTGACAATACCGATGTAATCACTCATACAAGTGTTATGTTTTTACAAGTTCCTCAAACTCACTTAGTGCTTTTATGACCTTGTACTTACTTTATTCATTGAACTTTTAATAGAGAAACCCCATATCTCTATTGAGGTGGCACCATCTTGAAGTTTGCATGGGTAAAATTCTTTCAATATCTTTGTTACTTTTTAGAGATACTTGTACCCTGTAATGAACTCCATTAAGAGTTTTATAAAATCATCCCTCCAACCACAACAACCAGCACTATTTATCAAGGATAGCTTTTCATAATTGGTTAATAGTGCTAAAACTTATCCACTTATCTAATATGACGTGTTATAACATTTTGAACCTAGATATACTTATTTAGTATATTTTAATAGGGTTGTTATCATTGTGGACTTTTAATCAAAGAGTTTCAACCACATCCTTTTTGATGTAGATCTTACTAATTCTCATGTAAGAGGTTTAGTCAACAGATTAGCTAACCTTTTACTAGACTTAACATATGTAAGAAAAATTATTCCATGCTTGATCAAATTTTTCACATACTCGTGTCTTAGACTCGTATGTCTAGACTTTTCATTATATACTTCACTATATGATCGTGTTAAAGTGGCTTGACTATCACACATGATAGGTATCGAAGAAATATCATTTGCACTTAAAGGAATTTTATAAAGAAGATCCCTTAGCCACCCAGCCTCTTTCCTCTTTCGACCAATGCTACAAACTCCGATTCTGTTGTTGAGTGTGTAATGTATGTTTATTTCTTAGACTTTCAAGAAACTGCACCTCCTCCAAGAGTAAACATCCAACTTGAAGTAGACTTTTTTTTCTCCAACACTCGATATTTGACTAGCGTCGGTACATCCTTCAAGAATAATCGGGAACTTTGTATATTGTAGTCCAAGGTTTTTGATTTTTTTTTCTTCAAGTAACCAAGAACTCTCCTAATGACCTTCCAATGTTCCGAACTTGGATTACTATTAAACCTAATTAGTTTACTAACAGCAATGCAACCTCTAGTCTTGTACATTGTACCACGTACATAAGACTTTCAATTATACTTACATATTCAATTTGAGCTATTGTTTTTTCATTGTTCTTCATTAACTTGATATTTGGATCCAATGAGGTACTTGTCTCTTTAATGTTTTAATGCTTAAACTTATTTATCATATTCTCAACATAATGTGATTGGCTTAATGAATTATCCCCGCTATCCTTTTTAATTTTAATACCAAGGATAGTGTCCACTTGTCCAAGATCCTTCATTTTGAACGTGGAGGATAGAAACATTTTTGCTTCTTTAATCCCTTCCATATCGTTACTAATAATTAACATATCATCCACATAAAGACACACAAATGTAATAATATAATTACATAATTCAATATATAAACATTTATCTACTAAATTATGAATGAAATCATTTGACATAATTTTAGAGCCCAATTTCCTATACCACTTTTTAGGTGCTTGTTTTAATTCATATATGGACTGATTGGTTTGCATACCTTATATTCATTTTTCGATAGAACAAACCTTTTTAGTTGTTCCATATAGACCTCCTCCTTGAGATACTCATTTAGGTATGTAGTTTTGACATCCATTTGATAAACATGTAAATCAAACATTAATGCTAATGCAAATAACATCTTTATCGAGGTTATCCTAGCCACGGGTGCATATGTATCAAAATAGTCGATTCTTTCCTTTTGTCAATACCTTTCAGCTATTAATCTTGCTTTATAAGTATTGAGTGTACCATCAAAATTATATTTTCTTCTAAACATGCATTGGCAACCAATAGATTTAGATCCTTTTGGTAAATCGACAATTCCAAGTGTTGTTGATATAATAGAATCCATTAATCATTTATTGCATCTTTCCAAAATATACAATATCTAGAAGAGAGTTTCTTTATAAGTTTTAGTATCACTTTCAACTTGAACAACAAAATGAATTGTTTGTACAACATCATTCTTATCACCTTCGACTAAATAGAGATAAATAAGTTGAGAGTCTATTCCGTCTTATCCTAAACCCTTTTCTTTTTTAACTCTCTTGCTTTATTGTTGTTCACTTGATAGTTTAAGATCTCTCGCAGATGTTTTTACTTGTGATTCTCTAGAAGCGAGAATGTCTACATGAGTTACATTTTGAGAGTTTCTTGTTGCCAATATATTGTCGAAGAACTCAACATTCCTTGATTTTATTATAACATTGAATTCTAAGTTTAATAACTTATAGTCCTTGATATTTGAAGCATATCTCACAAATGCACATTTTATACCTCTAGGGCTTAATTCGATTCTTTTAGGATCCGTGTTCTTGCAATAGGCAAGATACTCCCACTCTTTTAAATAATTTATATTTGATTTCCTTCATTTCTACATTTCATATAAAGAAACCTTATTCTTTTTCAAATGAATTCTATTTATTATATGACAAGCTCCAAGGAAATTTTCACCCCACAAATTAAAATGTAATTAGCATTTAATGGCATTAATCATTTCTAAGAATGTTCTATTCTTTTTTTTTTTTTTTTTTGCTAAACCATTTTGTTCATATTGGTATATAATATTATTTTGTTCATAAAATATGTTGAATTCAATTAAGAAGTATTCTCCACCTCTATCACTTCTTAGAGTCTTTAATTTTTCTTCCTAATTGATTTTCAACTTCTACTTTATATACCTTAAATGCATTAAATGCTCCATCTTTATGTTTAAGTAAGTACACATGCAGTATACCTAGAGCAATTATCAATGAATGTAATAAAATATATATTAGCTCATCTTGTTAACATACCATTCAATTCACAAATATCATAATGAACAAGTTCAAGTAATTTTGATGATATTTCTACACTATGAAATAATTTTTTAATCATCTTAGATTTAATACAAGTTTCACATTTATCTAAGTTATCAAGTTCACATGATATTAAACCACATTTAATAATTATTTTCATAGTGTTAATATTTGTGTGCTAATCTATCATGTCATAAAGTAATGTGATCAATCATACAAGCAAAAGAATAATTTTTATTAGAATCATCATCAAGAGTACATAATGTGACTACTCTTTCACTTGAATAACCTTTACCAACAAAATACCGATTTCGGGTTAATACAAGTTTTTCCGACTTAAATACAGATTTCATTCCTGATTTTTCCAAAAGAACTCCACTTGCTAAATTTCTATTCATTTTGGTCAAAGTAATCTTCTTTCCCTAAGTGAAGATGATATCGATGGCCCCTTTGTGAATCACTTTAGAGCATCCTTCATTTCCCATTTGAATTTCTTGTCCTTCAATGATGTCATAATAAGTTTTGAAAAGTGACTTACCATAACAAACATGAATTATTGCACACATGTCATACCACCAACCAGGGACTTTGCTTTGGATTGCATTTATTTCGCTCACCGTAGATAATCTTTTCAACGGAGTTCACATTTTCATCCTTCTTTGCTTACTTTTCATACCTACAATCTCTTGCATAGTGTCTCGATTTTCTACAAACATACCAAGGTCTTTTTTCCTTATTTTTGAACTTCTCTTGATCTTTGTTATGACCAAGAGGCTTTCTCTTCTTTTTGTATTTGTTGGAGTGTTCAACATTGTCCATGACATTGGCTTTCGATTAGCCATCGTAAGAACTTTCATCTTATCTCATTCCCTTAATTCTTCCTCTATGCAAAATATTTGTGTATATGTTCCAAAGAAAATTCCTTGGAGTTGTGAAGAATATTCTTCCTATAACATTTCCAAGTCAGAGGCAATTTAGTAATAATTGCTCCTACTTGAAATGATTTGGTAAGTTTGGTCTTCACAGTCTTCAATTTATTGACTATCACTTGAAGTTCATGTACTTGAGACAAAAAAGGTATATTATCAAGCAATTTAAAATCAAAGTATTTAGAAATGAAAAACTTCTTGGTACCTTCTTCCTCAACTTTGTATTTATTTTCAAGCACTTCCCAAATTTCCTTCGTAGAAGTGGCGTTGGTGTAGAGGTCGTACAGACTATCGGAAAGGTCATTAAGAATGTATCTGCAACAAATTAGTTTATCTTCTTGTCTTTTCTTTCTCTCGAATCTTCATTGGTTGCTATAGCAATTGGTCTCAAATTTGGATTCAGCACATAGAAGATCTTTAACGCCGTTAGAATGAACTTGAGCTTGTCTTACCATGAGGTGAAGTTGGTTCCATCGAACCTATCCAAATGAACCAAATCTTGGCTCATCAATTTGATAGTTGGAAGTGTAGTTTTCGTCTCCATCGCATTAGGAATATAGTTTGAGATTGTTGGAAATAACAACAATGGAGAGAGAAAGAGAATGAAGATGGAAACACCAAATGGAATGAATTTTGCAAGACTTGAACACATGATGAACATTGTCCTCAAACGATATTTATCTCCTCTCCAAATGCTTTTAAGGATTCAAATGGCAAATAGTTTATAGAATTTATCAAGTCTAGGATGAAGAACATCAAAGCACAAGGGTTTCTTCAAAATAGACTTCATGAAAACTTTAAAGTGTATGAATATAATTCTCAATGATTTGGAATAACAAAGGATGAATTTCTAGATGTTAATTGATGATTGAGAATGGAATATTAACTTCTATTTATAGTATTCAAGAGATACACCACGAAATGGTTCCAACCATTCATCAAAAGGTGGAATCCATTTACCAAAAGGCACCAAATCAAATCAGAAAATTACCCATAATGGCTAGTTTCTATGATTGCATTGGCATACATCGCAAAAGGTAAAAAACCTCAATTTCTACAGGTCCAAGCCATGCGATCGCAAGGCCATTTTACCCTCATTTGTATTCCCATTTCATCCACCAATTTGACCATTTTGAGGACCGCTTCCAAATCTTTGATTTTGAACAATAAGATATAACACGAAGACACCATTGTAGGTAGATCTGAAGTCAACCACTAGGAATTCCATGAAAGTGGTGATGGTAAGAGGCTTGTCACCCATACTAACGACCAAATTGATGCATCCCTTGAAAATGAAGCAATCGCGAGTCGAGGGGGTCTCTATAAGCATCTTTTCATAGTCTCTTCGATCCTACCCTGCGTCTCATTGTTCCGACCCAGGTCCCCGCCCCATATTCTTCAAACTCCTCTAGAATTATTTTATTTTTTATTTCTATATTTTTTTAATTTAAATTGTATTTAAAATATATTAATTCAACGATATGGTAAATGGAGATTTTTTAATCCTCACCCGCCATTTTCCCACACCGCAAAAAATTTCGATGGACAGAGATGGTAATGACCGCCTCTGTCTCCCTTCTAACCCGATTGTCATCCACAATTCCAACTCAACAAAATTTATATTTCATATATAGATTTACATGTAATTTTGTTATTATCTTAAGAAAAGAAAAGACATACAGCAATTCATATAATTTATTTAGAAACTAATTTTGAACTTGTGTTTAGTTATTGACATCAATATTATGTAGATTAAAAGTCTTCCAATATCTTTTTTCTTTTACGATCACATCATCTTGAGTCTTGAAATAGTCATCTTCAACTTGTATTGGAGAGTTATTTTTTAAATACCTTCTGTTTTGCTTATATGGTACAATTTTTAAATAATGGAATTGCATTCGAGATGCTTTTAGGAGAGATTGATTGAAAGGATAAAGTGTCTTTTCTTTGTCATATTTTAAATTTTCTTTTCCACCTATTTTATTTTTCTATTGAAACAATATCAGAAACCTTATGAAATTTATGACAATATTAGGTGCACTATCCACCTTCAAAAATCACACTAACATTCCCTATATCTAGTTTTGAGTATCACATACACCACCCGACCATTTTTTAATTCATATATAGAATGTTATTGATACACCGGAAATGCCCTTCTCCAGAAAAATATGTAAGTTTTAACATTAAAGTTTTAATTTGTTCCATTTAATAATAAATTATTTTAACAAAACTGTGTGCGTACACAATTTTAAATATAAATGCCAATTCAAACCTAAAATTTAAGAAAAAAGAAATTGTTTTGAGTATGATACGCCGGCTCATTCTTCAACAAACAACGCAGTCTCTTTGAAAAATTTGATAACAAATTATTTAAATTTTCAATTAATTTATATGTATTATGCATTAAATAACGCAGATTTATCGATAAAGATTTATATTTATAAGTTGATAAATTAAAGTAAGATGTTAAATTTCAACGTGTACTTATATAATTTAAGTAAAAATTAGCTAAAAATAGTATAAATTAATTCATTAAAACATTATAACCTTCAAAGTTTATTGTTAAACGATGATCATGTTATAATAGAATAATCATGTTAATCTTGATATAATAATCATTACAATATTTCATAATAATAAATTTAAGAAGTTTTGTATGTAGATATCAATTTATGTTCTTATAGTTTAGTTTGAGCAAATTAATTACAAATGATAGGAATTTTTTTTTTCTCATAAGGGTATTCTAGATATATCAACTTCATTTCAAATAATATATAGCTCAAAAAGTGATTAAGAAATGCAAGTGATACTCAAAACTATAAATAGAGAGGTTAACGTGATCTAAACGTGAGAAAGTGTATTTGATATTGTCATGAAGCTAGGGATAATATATCTTATTTATTTAACTAAACTAGTGCATGCACGTGCGATGCATGTGTTAGAGTTTAGTTGGGTAGTTAATAGCGCGATTTTTAGTGATGTTATACAAATTTTGAGGAAATCTTCATAATTGTAAAAAATGAAAAAAAACAAATTGACCTAGTGATTTGATATAATCAAACATTATAGAAGGCTAAGTTGTAAAAGCAAAATAGCAAAAAATTATATACAAATCTAAATGACATTGTTGCGTGAAGACATAAAAATAGTTAGGCTCACCTGGTAGGCGTTGCTGGTATAATACCCAGTCACAAAATCGATAATAAATCCAGCCCAGAGCCCGACACACACACACAACAAGAACCATTATCAAAAACTCAACAGAGAAACACACCCATTGAATAACATGGTTAATAGAGAGCAGATGCTTGACCTCCCCAGACTTCCAAAATGTTCTATGGCTCAATTAGTCACAAACACCCAGTCAATCATGTATGCAGGTTAGAATGTAGTGTGGAGAAGATAAAGTCATAATACGATGGCTTTAAAGACAAACATTTGATGTATCAACTAATTTGGATGACATGTGAAAACTAACCCGGTCAGCAAACAAGCCCTCCTTTTTGTTTGTCTTAACGGAGACACAATCCGTATCTCCGTGATGCATGGAGACATGGGTCGTGTCTCCGTTTTTTTTTTTTGTTAGGAGACACCATGTCTCCGTGCACCACGGAGACACGGATCGTATCTCCGTAGTGCATGGAGACATGGTCGTGTCTCCCTGTTTTTTTGTCACGGTGTCTTTTGTCAGTAAACACCATGTCCAGCTATACCAAGCCCTTCAAGAGTGATTATATTATCAACTCTCCAGGCCAAACCATTGATTTCTTGGTGAAAGCTAACCAAAATCCTGGCGACTACTACATGGCCTCAAGACAACACAACTACAATAGCTATTGTTCAGTACCGAGGAAATTATACTCCACCAGCATCACCATTACTCCCAAGTTTTCCAGATTTCAATGATACAAATGCTTCAGTTAATTTCACTGGACAACTGAAAAGTTTAGCAAATAAGAAATATCCTGTTGATGTTTCTTTAAATGTGACCACTAAATTATCCTTCACCCTTTCCATCAATTTAGTCCCTTGTGCCAATAATTCGTGTGAGGGACCTTTCAACGACCGTCTTTCAGCAAGTGTGAATAACATAACCTTTCAGCTACCTAGAGTCGACATTCTTCAAGCTTATTATAGGTGCATCAGAGGTGTTTATGGAAATGACTTTCCCAACAATCAACCATTTCAATTCAATTATACTCAAGATTTTGTCCCTCGAGACCTGTGGAGGCCTCAAGTGGGTTCTATTAGCTATATTTTAACCAAGGAGAGCATCATATTAAAAGATTTGTCTTGAGACGGAACCAAAAAAGAAAAATAAATAAAAAGAGTAAACAATTTGATTTTTGGGTAAGACGTATATGCTGTAATTAAGTCCCGGCCAAATCGATATAAATTTCCAACAGAATTTTAGCCCATTTTAAGTGATGGTTTATCTGAAAATACTTCTAATACCTGTTGCACCCAGAGGATGCCCAATAGCCATTGCACCTCCATTAACATTGATCTTCTCAGGATCAAGTTCCAGTTTCTTCCTGCAATATACAAATTGCAATGCAAATGCCTGCAGGAAGGACACCATTCATGACGATCAAGAACTGTTAACACTGTAAAAGGTATTGCTAAATTTTTGGGATAAAAATACCTCATTTATCTAAAAAAGATCAATATCATCAAGTTCAAGTTCTGGTCGTCTAAACTGAGCAGCAGGAATTGCAACCGCTGGACCAACACCCATGATTGCTGGATCAACACCAACAGCAGCAAAGCTCCTGTAAGAGAGGCAACCAAACCTTTTGTCATTTTGAAGAGGGAGAGTCGTGTTTCTTATCTACAGTTATTATTTTACACCAACTGTAAAAATACGTATTTATTTATCAATTAAGAAACCAGAGCGGTACCATGTGATACAATTAACTAAGGAAGCTATAAAGATAGAACTTGTGCATTTCAGGGCAGGCTTGGTCTTTTGGACCCCAATGGAGACACAGTTACAAAAAAACTGGTCTTAAGTATTTAATACAGAGAATCAAAATTATGCAACTAAATACTCTAATTGCAAATTTATGCACCTGAATACACCAAGGATTGGAAGTCCTTTCTGCATTGCAACACTTCTCTTCATGAGAAGCACAGCTCCAGCTCCATCACTCACTTGGCTAGAATTTCCTGAACGTACAGTCTAGAAAAGTTAGTATTTGAAATCCACAGCTCTTTAATACACCTCCAATACAGAATCCTATTTTACCTGCTGTGGTTGAACCGTCTTTCTTGAATACAGGCTTTAGCTTTTCCAGGTCAGCAACTGTGGCGTTTGGCCTTATCCCATCGTCAACAAATATTGTAACAGGTTTCTCATCTCCAGTTTTTGGGTCAACAATCTTTTTCAATGAAATGTAAATTAGAGCCAAAGAGAAGTTCGAAGGAAGAGTAGAAAAGAAAAGAAAAAAAAAAAACAATACGAGAACAGTTTTAAGAATTTAGGAAGTCATTACCTTAGTTTTCACCGGTACTATCTCCTCCTTAAATTTCCCAGATGCAGTTGCAGCAGCAGCCTTTCTATGTGATTCCACCTGTGAAGATGGTTAAAAAGTCATTAAGGACATAGATAACTTGAAGCAACCATCAATTTGACAGATCTATTCAACTTACTGCGGCCTGGTCTTGCTCCTGCCTTGTGACACCGAAACGGTGGGCAACATTTTCTGAAGTAACACCCATTGGAAGAAGACAATTTTGCGCTTGTTCCACTGATTTTACCTGGAGTTTATAAGATGTCAAACATAAAAAATACGGCTATGGAACTCTGCCAAGTAAAATTTGTGTAAATTATACTGTATGAAAGTAATGAAATATACTCTTGGATTGACATCTCCTTCCCAAGCCATAGGATTGACAGTCATAGATTCAAGCCCAGCACCAATCCCTAGTTCAGACAGTTGGAAGTTTAGCTAGACAATAAATAAAGCATTCTGTATACAAGTTTACAAGAAAATATCCAAATACCAATATCATAAAATCCAGCTTTGATGGCTGCTGCGACATCAGCTACGGCTTGAAGACCAGACGAACATTGCCTATTCACAGTTCTAACTGGTACAGTTTCTGCATTGGGTAAAATATAAATTGTTCACTGGCACTTTTATTGCAGAACAACAAAGTTAAAAGCATACAATGCACAGATGATTACCAGGAAAACCGGCGTAAAATGCAGCCATCCTGCATTCGCTTGCTCTCTGGGAGCCCGGCGCCAGTACTGTGCCCACAACAATATCGCCAACTTCACTTGGATTCACTTTCGTTTTTTCAATCAAAGTCTGTACCAGTTCATCATTACAAAATCACATATTGGCTGTATAATTCTCAACTTTGACATTCAGTAGAACAGACATCAACATATATGCAATGGGGAAAAGAAACAAACCCTCAAAACTGGTGCAAGTAAATCATCAGGATATGTATCTTTAAAGCCACCCCTCTTTGACTTGCAAAGTGCAGTTCGATAGGCACTATGCCAAATTATAAGCAGAGAAATAGTTAAGAAACATATATCCAATTGAATCAAATTTCCTAGCTATGAAACTTAATTTGAAACACAACTTTAATTATAAGTAACTTACGCCACTATCACCACATCGTCGCCAAACACGGAAGTCCTGTGGTACGCTGCACTGTCCCCAGCTGAACATAAAGATGCCTGATTGAAACATTGAAATATAAGATTAAAAATCTTATCACTTTAACATACCTTAACCATCAACCACGGTAAATGTATTAGTAGAACTTCAAATTATGAAAATGTACATGATTTCATATTTTCAAACACGCGCTCTTATAAATTAATTTAATAAGAACAATAATTCTAAGCTAATAGTTCAAGTAAAATTAGACAGATAATCAAGAAAAAAATTTAAACTACAATTAAATAAAATAGGAGATAGTAAATCGCAGCAATTTTCAAAACACAGAATTCATAAACAAGTACTCAGAGCTCTAAACTCAATCAAATTACGATAATGCGACCGAATCTTTGAAATTAAAAGAGATTAATTATAACTAAATTCAACAAATTAAAAAAACTCACAGAGATAGAAGAATCAATATTTTCAAGTGAAGAAGAAGTGAATGAAGGGCTGATATGGTGCAACAAAACCCTTTGCCTCTCAATTGCTTTCTCCATCTCCTCTTTCTAAAATTCTCTGTAGAATGTTAAATTCGTATAACAAATGAAATTGAAGATGTTAAATCCGGTAGATATTTATGCTTTATGGAGGGTGTGTGTATGTATATATGACGTGCACGTATTGTGGACTTTTCTGTTTCTTGCTGTGTTGGGAAATGGAAAGGGATTGAATGCTGTTTTATCGGCTAGGAGATACTATGACGTGGTTAGATAGGAATATGCTCAGTAGCATGGTTGGCGCTTGTACCCATCTGGCTGTTGGATGGTACTCGTCTGGTTGGTCACGAAAGAACGTTTGACGGTATTTTTTAAAAAGCAAAAATTATTTTTACTAGAGTATCTAAGCGAACACTACGAATAAGTCAAAAGTATACGGGAACTCAAAATGAGCTAAAAACACTTATAAAGGAGAAATCTCATAAACGACGTTAATATGTAATGCAAGTCAATATACTTGAACAAAAACGTTAAATTGGTGAGTAAAACATGAGCAGATAACAAAATCCGTTAGAAGTCGGTCGATCAATGACCGTCAATGTCACCAACTGAAAAGACCAATTTATCTCAAGGTTTGAATAGAAATTTATAAGTAATTATACCTGAGATGAAGAATACTATACTGTGAATAGTTTTCTCCTAAATAGTTATCTCTCTTCTTGCTCCTCATTGAGCAGCAGAATAGCAAGTTTAGGTGGAGAAAACTCTTGTTATATGAGAAAATTATTGATCATTATTTAAAGGTCAATAAGTATATTAGATTAAGTTTCCTCCATTGCAAAGTTGACAAGCTTTTGAAGTAATGAAGGTAGGTTGGAGGACATTGTATATGTTTAAAATGATTTAAGTCGGATCATCGGTGTGGGTTAAGTTTCACATAGGTGGAGTGCAGCGAGTTTTAACTCGATGTAAATGGTGAATAACGTTCGAACGAGTCTGATATTTATTTGTGCTCGACTTGAAATTTAGGATTGTTTATGCTTGAACGAGTAATTTATAAGGCATTAAGCTCGAAAGAAGTCAAGAATCACTTGGGCTCAACTCGACACACTAAGGTTGAATTGTACTCAATCGCGGTCAAAACATTGTACTGGTTGAGCTCAACATAACCTTGATCTTGTAAGAGCATAATTCGTCTTAAAGGCCAAGTTGGGTACAAGTAACATTCTACCTCTTTTGAATGTTATCCTTCTTAAGGATCGAGTTGAACTAAAGTGAGGCTTGACGTTGTTCAAAACAAAATTAAGCAAAATGTCAAGTGGTGTCAAGTTTGAACCTCATTCAATAAAATATAAATTCCAATGGTCGCATACTATGATAGAGAGAGTCTTGACTAGTAATTATCTCTAACGACTCGATCAAGTATCAAGATAGTAGCCGAGGAGATTCTACACAAGTTAAATAGTTTGCCACATTCTAATTTTATGTGTTAATTTTACATATGCCGACTAATAAAAAGCTTGATTTAAAAAAATTTTAAGCCAAGAAACTAATTTTACCTGTTTGAGCCAAATTCTTTAAAATTCATTTTTCTCCATTTAATATTCAATCATTTATTATTCCAATAAAATAATTTTACAAATAAATAAATAAAATTACTTTTCAATCGTATATTTCTCAAAAAAAAATCATTTTTTAAAATAAAATTTAGGACTAGAAAGTGTGAGCATATATTTATATTCCATTCTCCTCGCTCTCTTTAGCGAGAGTGGATGAAATTGACGATATATAGTTCTTAAAGTGCGTGCCAATGATGGATTGAACAAGAAGAGGAACAAATACACATCAATTCCCTCGCATGCCATATTTGTCCAAGGAGTAATGCTATGTAGCTCCACTGAGATTACAATCTCAGTCTAGATGGCGTTAATGTGACAATAAATGATATGTAAAATTAAATAAGTCATTTAATTTAACCTTTCATTTAACTTATAATTTAGAGTCACCTAAATTGGATTGCAACCCCATTAGGGTTAAATATCATTAATCTTGTCGAAGTCTTAGGTCGGTACGTAATATTTATTAATTTATATCGTGCACCGTTAGCTAGTAATTGTTATCCTGTCGTCCATCTTCCTATCGGTTTAACTTAATGGCCAAACAACAAAATTCTATCATCAGATGCATGCTAGTGTAATGATGGTAGATTTGGCGGTGGATACGTGTTCACATGGAAGACATGCCGCCATGTTCCTACAGATAAAAAAAGTCGGGTTGCAGTGGAATGGGTTTGATTGCTCGGCTTGAACCTGCGACCAAGCGAGTTTAATTTCAGCTCGACGAGCATAATCAAGCCCTAGGTCTTAATCTCTGTCCGGCACTAAGGGTAGTCTTAAGTTTAATTCAATTATTTTACATATGTGAATTTTTTCAATTAAATAACAGATTTCGTGTGTCACTCAACTTGGCTTGGTTTGGCCTCTTAGTCAACGAGCTAACCTAGGATCAGCTTATTGAGTCGAGTCCGACTCTTCTGACGAACCCTAAGGAAAAGGGTTGCACTCTTGTGATTTTTCTAAGAATTTTTTAAAATTTCACTTTTGTCGGTTGTAACATAATATAGTAAAATGAAAAAAGAGAGATTGGGGAAAATCGATTTTTGAACAGTGTTTTTTGGAGAATAAGTGGATAAAAAGTAGGATTTATTTTTTATTTTTTCATATGTAGATATTTTATTATGTGAATGTATTGTTGAAAATGAATATGAGAAATAAATTTTTTTTATTTAAAGAGAGAGAGTCAAACGGGGGTTTATTATAAACTATAGAGAACGAAGACAAACGGTACTTTTGTGCGTATTTCATTGTAATGATGACATTTATATATGTGGTTCAAATAAGAGTTACAAATTAAGTAAGATATGTACTTTAATAGCAAATAAGAGTTACAAATTAAGTAAGAAGTATACTTTAAGAGAAAATATGACGATTATATAACTATCCTGATATGATCAAATAGTCACCACAATTATATTATATTTTACAACACTTCCCCTCGGTAACTATTTACACAATAAATGTCTCGTTAACAACCTTGTTTGGCAAAAAATCATTGGAAAAAATAAAGATCGAAGGAAAAATAATACAATTAATTGTCAAACCTTGGAGTACCAAATAGCTACCTCATTAAAACATTATCAGAAAATTCGTCCGGACAAAACTTAGACAAAGGAAAAAGGGGGGTGGCCGAGTTGGTGGAGCAGGTGAACGCGGAGATCAAGGGTCACGAGTTTGAATTATCTGCCAACACTTCCTCGGTCGAACCGTCGCACCGAATTTACCAGCGCGGTTTACCTCTCTTATGTGGATTGTGGGCTACTGCATGTGGAGCAGAGTTTATTTAGTGTGCACTCACAGTGGTCGGAGCTCCGCTGACGGGTAACAGCTGCGGGTTCCTACGTCAACATGAAAAAAAAAGAGTACAACTAACTTCAACCAATGAAAATCCTTGTATTGTTCCAATATCTTAATCCCACCATCCCTCCAAAACTAGTGTAAAAGAATTCTGGTTAAAAATGTTCTCTGTTGTCCTGATATAACATCCAAGCAGCATTATCTCCGTACAAGGTTATTCAGTTTTCCTTGGTTGATTGTAGTCTGCGTGATAATCTGCAATCAGATGCTTGGTAATTCTCCAATTTACTTAAATATGATACTTTAGGACCAGATTTTCCATCTTCAAGTAGAGAATTTAACATCCAATTCTCAATGATAAACCATTTGCTTCTAGCACCATTAACCCTCTAGAGATTTTCAAATCGCATCCTACAGAGATCAAATGTTCCAATTTCAAACCCAAATGCTTTTATATTTTTCTACATAACTTAACTTATGCCTGCAGGGATCCCCCCCCCCCCCCCCCCCACCCCCCCCCCCCCCTTTTTTTTGTGTTAGCCAATAATTTTAATGTCAACATTGTTTCTTTTCGACTCCACCTATTTTTCAGAGTGACATTGATATCTCTTTCTTTCATTATGAGTGATATTGAGATCTCTCTCTTACTATTTTGAGGTATCTGAACCTCTTTTGGAGTCTAAGTTAACTTCGACTTGCGTCGATGTTAACCTCTTTAGTGATCTATTTGATTTGTTATGGAGTACCATATTTTTTATAGGAATCGATTTCTCTATCATGCTTGAGGCATGCAATAGATTTAATAACTATAACATATATCCTATTAGGACATCAATACAAGTTGGAGAATTATAGCGATATTTATTCATAACGCATTTGTCAATTGATTATTATATTATGAACTTCTAGTTCATATTGTCTTTTTCAGTTATTTAATTTCTTTTCTGATGTTGAAATTTTCAGCTCCTAGCGTGACTTGATTATTTTCATTACTGCTCTTTCGGAATCTTCAACATTATTCGATGTATATGATATCTGGTTAACATTATATACTGCTAAAGTTAATTCAAAGTAGTTCATTTCGTATTAAAGAATAAAAGGTACATTTTCGGTGTCTAACTAAACATACAATTTGACAATATTATATATAAAATGGCATCAAAGAATAAGGAGAAAAGACCTAAAATAAACTTTATTCAATCATGAATATTTCAAAATTCAAATTGAATCCTTAATATTTAATAATAATAAAAGAATGAACATATTTAAATTAAAAACTGAGATTCTAATCTTGATTAAGCATATAAAAATAAGCTAATCTAATTTTCAAGCACACCACCTTCAATCAAATGATCAATATTGCCACCCCATTCAGCAAAAACCAAAGGCATCTACGAGAGTCACATCAATTGGACCGTCAAGACTACTAAAGTATATCTCCGTGTTTTCTTTTTCTTTGATAGATTTTTGGTAGAGATTCAGAAGATGTTTTATCATACGACAAGTACGAGACCAAAGCCTTTTCATGCCATATATATAACAAGTATCTTCGTTCTCATTCTATGCTAAGCTATTTTCTTTTGCATCAACTGTTCTCTCATGTTGCTGGTAATTTAGTTTCTGCTTCTTTGAATTGCTAAATTGTTGCTCATAATTTTGTCCATAGCTTTGTTTCTGTCCACGTTTACGTCCGCATCTTTGTCCACTTCTGTGCCTGCATTTGCGACAATAGCTTGATATTGCATGTGCTTCAAGTAATGGAATGCCATTTGCTTCATGCAATGTTGTAGAATCAGTTAAATATAACTTTGAACAATTTATTGTTTTATTCAATGAATAACATGCAATAGATGATTTCATAGTACCTTTTGAACCACGTTCCTTGCATTGTTGTAGCAGGAACACATTTGAGACATGAAAAGTAGATAATTTTTTCAAGCATTTTTGCATCATTTACTTTTTCTTCACAACTAATTAATTTTGAAAATATTCCGATCAATTAAGAGTTGTACTCGTTGATAGTTTTAGAGCCATGTAAACAAAGGTACATTCACTCACATCGAGCTCTACGAAGGACCACAGTCCTTTTGTTGATTAAATCTTTATTTTAAATTTTTGTCACAGCTCTTGTGGGTCCTTCATAGTAAGCTATTTAATTTTCAACCTATTGTGGAGGCGATGCGAACGAGAAATAGTGCTTTTGCACGATCTTGTATGAATCTTTATTTTCTTCTTTTAATATTACTCCCAAACTTCAGAATCGAGGATCCATGATATGTAATTTTGCCCGATACGTTGAGTGCAATAAAATCAACTTTTTAGATGTTTGGTTTGCCGTATGAACAAATATAGAATGAAACAAAAGGAAATATGATCAACTTTTGAAAATATGATTAAACACTATATCCCTCATTCTCTTAAAAGAGGCAATCCGTCGATCACTATTCATTTATGTCACACGAGTTTTCACATTAACCCACTTTCATTGTGGTTTTGCTACAGTGTTGCTAAATATATATTTGTTGACTAATTGATATTTTGGCACTGTTGCATATGCCGATTTAGTTATTAT
>CAIGRP010112085.1:0-14237 GCA_903798385.1 Fraxinus cuspidata
GTTTTAAGTTATATATGTGATTTCTTTTTAAATTGTTGAAATTTAAATTTTATAGATCAAATTTCAATATTTGTACAAATGTGTTAAATCCGTATAAACTAGATAAGGAAATTTTGGTAACACTTCGAATCCAAATTTAAATATATATATATATATAGTGGATTTGGGGCGTTACAAATAGTCAAGAAAAAGGACATTGAGATTTCCCTCAACATCATAACAATGCGCAAGGGAAAACGAGATTCAGAAGATGTTCTATGAACTTCGATGTAACGAGATGGTGATTGAATATTTATCTTTGGTGATTGTATGTTAATGACAATGAAATGCTTTAATGTTGATGGCAAAATACATTGCATAGGTGTGAGGCTAATACAAATTCTTATCAAAATACAAATTACTACCAATACAATAGCTGAACATACAAATTCTTATCAAAATAGATCTTGATATCAGACGAATCTACAAAAAGTACTACCAAAACAATAGCTTAACAAAATAATCATCCAAAAAATGTATCCATTTAAAGCTATTTTAGATCCCAAAATCATAACCGGACACCCTATCTTGTGTGCCGACTTGTTGATGGTTGTGATGAGGGATGTTTTCTAATTGAACATCCTACAAGATGAAATTGGTAATGTTAATTACAAACATCTCAAAACCAAACTCAAATAACTTGTTATAGTTCAATGTAAAGCACATTTACGTGATCATTGAATGCATTTTAAAACCACTGGCTTCAACTACGGCTGAGTTAAAACTCTTGTGCAGTGGTATACTAGAGATATCATTTATTTCAAGTTGTCTTTTAACTCATACGCTGATTTGGCGGTACATCGATATAGCCGTGATTTCGATGGGCTTGTTTTGTAATTGTGCTCCAGATGAACATTGTTAAAACGCCAAATTCCATTAAGTTCAGAACATGTCGTCAATCTTGCTTTGCACCCAGTTTGGATGGTTGGTTGAGGTTTCAAAACTGCATTTGTTCCACTGGTTCGACGGCCTTCCCAACTACACATAAAAGTTACATAACGTATAACTCCATCATCACTCTTCTTCAAATTTCTTTTCCTCACAGGAAAATCGATTTAGTAAGCATAGATCTTGAAAAACTCAAACCCCTTTCTCTCTCATCCTTAAAAACTTCATTCCAACACTGTGCACAATAATGTTTGTTCCTTCCCATGAGCTCTTATCATTCGGATTGTCATCTTCGAATGAAAGAATTTCCAAATATCCTACATTCGCGAGAGAGAGAGAGAGAGAGAGAGAGAGAGAGAGAGAGAGAGAGAGAGCGAGCAATTAGAATTGTTGGCACAACACCATTGAATAATAGAATTAAAACTGTAAAAGGAAATTAATTGAGAGAAATGTGCATAAATAAAGCATTCAGTTTCTATTAGGAAGATTTGGCGTAGACACTTTCTTATGTAATTCAATTTAAAATGATTTCACTTTATTGTTTCCCATAATAAAAAAATAAAGTCTGGAAAAAATGTTTGGACACACAAAAAAATCTCCATTAATCGTCACCCTGCACGCACAAGATACGAGTCCAACATGTTATTTATTCGTCAGTTTCATTGTTTTGTAGTTAATGGCGTACTATGAAAGCACAATCCAAACTACAACAAAGTTCATCCCTTGATATAAACGTCAACGGATCTATCACCAAATAATAATAATAATAATAATAATAATAATAATAATAAAGAGAGAATGAAACTCGAAAAGTAAGCTGGAAAAATAAATGCTTCAGCTGGAAGAAGAGTAAGCTAGAAAAACTGTACCCATGTTGTTGCTAGTGTTGAAGTTGCCGCTGTGGGAGTCGTCGCTTCCATTTTGTCGACTTCTCCATAAAATGACCGTTTCGCTTCGACCGTAAAAGATTGAGGGTAAGAATGTCGGGTTTACCGTAGGGTCGACATCGGTGTCAACGTTACCGGTGCATTAGAATGAAAAAGCACAAGGTTCCATTTCTATAGAGAGGAAAGGGTTTGCAATTGGGAATGAGGAAATGATGGGGTAGGATAGAGTAAAATGCCGCCTTTCCATACTTTTTAAAATAATAATAATAATAAATTTGGCAAGATTCACCAGGTTGTAACTCATTCAGTGGATGGTGTTGTACGTGTAGCAATGCCCTTATTAGAAACCCCAAAACAGAACTCTTTTTCGAAAACATCATTTTTCAAATATTTACAAATTGACCCCCAAAGTTTCACAAATCTTTCAGCAGACCAACCGTTCTCACAGAAAATCCTCTCTCCCACAAACTTCCAATTTCTCTTTACATCTTCATGCACACAAAGGATAGATTAGACCTCTTTTGCTTTTTGTTTTTTTACTATGCCCCTATTTGAACATCGAGAGAAAAAATGCATTTTTGAATAGTATTTTTTGGAGAGTGTGTGATTAAAAATGAAGAAAAGGTTTTCAATTTACGAGTAATATTATTTTATTGAAAAATGTGTTGTTGAAAATGAGTCTTGAAAAATTAAGTTTTTTGATAAAATGGAGCTCAAACAAGGTCTATGCCCTTGTTTGACACACATTTTTTTCAACTCATTTTCAACCATAAAATTTTCAATAAAATAATATTTTTCATCATATCAATAACTTTTTCTTATTTTTTAATCAAATATTTTTCATCATATCACTATTTAAAATTAATTATTTCTTCAATAATATCCATCAAATACACCCTATATGTTTGATTTAGCTCTTACGCGTGTCATCTTGATTGTGTGGTCTAATCCCTTATTTTTATTTGAATGTTTTAAGATTATTTTTTGTTTTTGACTTATATTGAATTCTCGATCGATGCAATTTATGAGTATGTATGCAGTTAAGTCTTTGAGTATGGGGTTTACGAACTTATAGAGTTTTTAATGAAATTTGAATGTAATTTGGTTTAAGTTACTTGAATTTTTTTCTAATTGAGTTGCGTTCTTTAGCTGTGTAATTCTCAAAAGTGCATGATTTATAATTGGGTAGGGCTAGTCCTAACTATAGGTGACGTATGAGATCATCTAAGGCTCCGTTTTAGTGAGGACTCCAAATTATATGATATTAATGGATTGGTTGAAGAAAAACGAAAATAATAATTACAAAATTTTTGAAATTAGAATTATCATATGCAGACATTTGTACAAGAAGCTAATAAAATTTAAAAATAGGAACATTTCTAAAAAAACAAAATCATACAAATATCATAAAACTTATCACAATCATTCATGTATCATGTAAATCATTACTTTCTCTACATATAATTAATTTAACTATTTATCTTCTCAACATTCATTTTCCTATTTTTTTTTACAAGAAATAAAAGATCACTTTTCTATCTCTAAAATTTATGGCCATTACTTTTTCTAATACTCTCATGGTAGGTTTTATACTTATTCAATGAGCTGTTGCTAAAGGAGCTGGTATTCGTTTCTCTCTCCAAACTAGATTCTTTCATTTCGTTTTATTTGTCCATTCTTTTCTAGTTTTTCATTGTCATTATATTGATTAAATTTTAATTAAAACTAATGCTTCTATATGTGCGATGTAATTTGGTATGGAATATTCTAGATCCACTTACTGTTTTCCCTTTCTTATGTGTGTACGAAAGTTTAAATCATATTTTGTCTTTCAATTTTCCAATATGTGCGATGTAATTTGGTATGGAATTTTCTAGATCCACTTACTGTTTTCCCTTTCTTATGTGTGTACGAAAGTTTAAATCATATTTTGTCTTTCAATTTTCCTGATTATATTTAATTATTTTCTAAATCAAAATCAATAATTAATTTTAACCATACATTTTTTATGACCCACAATTTTTCTACACATTCTATCAATTTTATTGAAATTTGCTAAAAATTTGATTTTAATTTTTACTTAAATTTGCTAAAAAATTGATTTAATCTTTACGGGCTCCATTTTAATGGAAATTTGGGTGAAAATGAGTTTTGGACAGTGATTTCTTGGAGAACATGTGGTTAAAAAATAGAAAAAAAAATTCAATTTATGTGTAATATTATTTTATGAGAAAATATGTAATTAAAAATGAGTTCTTGAAAAAATGAAAGCCAAATATAGGCAAAATATTCATAGGAGCCCCATATTTGAAGTTGGCATAAAGCCCCCAAAATATGAGGATCAGTCTTGCAATTGGGTCTCATCTATTTGATTTATTTCTTTGTTGCCCTTATTTTGCTTACCCATTTATCCTCGCTATTATCTGTCTCGTGAAAGATATTGGACTCTATTTGGAAAAAAAAAAAACAAAGAGATTAAGGGTCTGTTCTCATTACCGTTTTCAAGCCGTTTTCTGTAATATGTGCGATGTAATTTGGTATGGTTCTAGATCCACTTACTGTTTTCCCTTTCTTATGTGTGTACGAAAGTTTAAATCATATTTTGTCTTTCAATTTTCCTGATTATATTTAATTATTTTCTAAATCAAAATCAATAATTAATTTTAACTATACATTTTTTAGGACCCACAATTTTTCTACACATTCTATCAATTTTATCGAAATTTGCTAAAAATTTGATTTTAATTTTTACTGAAATTTGCTAAAAAATTGATTTAATCTTTACGGGCTCCATTTTAATGGAAATTTGGGTGAAAATGAGTTTTGGACAGTGATTTCTTAGAGAACATGTGGTTAAAAAATAGAAAAAAAAATTCAATTTATGTGTAATATTATTTTATGAGAATATATGTAATTAAAAATGAGTTCTTGAAAAAATGAAAGCCAAATATAGGCAAAATATTCATAGGAGCCCCATATTTGAAGTTGGCATAAAGCCCCCAAAATATCAGGATCAGTCCTGCAATTGGGTCTCATCTATTTGATTTATTTCTTTGTTGCCCTTATTTTGCTTACCCATTTATCCTCGCTATTATCTGTCTCGTGAAAGATATTGGACTCTATTTGGGAAAAAAACAAAGAGATTAAGGGTCTGTTCTCATTACCGTTTTCTGTTTTCGATTTTCCAAAACAGCGAAAACGCATTCTCTTTCCCATTTTCGAAAACGCATTTTTGAAAACAAGTTAAAATTTATAAAGAAAACACAAAACGTTTGTCGTTTTGAGTGTTTTCAGTTATAATCAAGTCAAAATTTTCAAAACTTGTTTTTGGTGTTTTCAAAACAGTTTTTCAAAATGTCAAAGAGAATACATTTTCAACAATTTCAAAATGGAGACTCAAAACACAGTAAGAGAACACATTTTTCAATTTTAGGTTTTTGAAAATAATTTTTCAAAATGACAAAAAGAACACAAGTTCAACAATTTCAAAATGGAGACTCAAAACACAAAACTCAAAACACAAAACTGAAATACAAAGAGAACAACCCCTAAGTTTTCGAAATTTTTTTAGCTTGTTCTTGCAGTGTTTTTTTCAATTCACCACATGTATCAATGCACCACATGTATATTTTTCTGACGTTATTTTGAGCAGTGAAATCATCAAGTGAAAGAAAATAAAATATCTTGGGATTCAAGGCGGAGTCAAAAATTTGATTTACTGTGGACAAAATATGTATATGTTTATCTCAAGAATATAATGTACTTTCAAAATCCTTAGTTTTAGTGTTTAACTCGTACCATACTTCTAATTTGGTTAATTACAAATCAGGCTTCATTGATATTTATAGTTCACTCCCTTTAAATAAATGATGGATATCGATTCTGTTTTATGGTCTAGATTTTTTCTATATTATTTTTTGTAGACATGTTTATATTAACTTTTGCTCAATTGTTACAAGTTTTTTATATTTTCTTAAATGAGACGTTTAGTTACAAAATCCTTTTGATTTATCTTCTTTATTCTAAAATTTCAACTATTTTTCCTTTATGTTTCTAAAGTCTTTCGTAAATCTCTATAAAGTTCTTGTTTGATATTGATTTAAATCAAATTCAAATTTAAATCAAAGTCAAACAATCAATATTAACCACGTATTTTATGGGTTTCACAACTTTTTAACCACACATTTAATTTTTTTTTTATCAAATCTACTAAATATTTAATCTTAATCCCCATCAAATAGGGGCAAAGATTTATTTATACAATGGTTACAACATTCAAATCACAACTAAACATCATTGTAATAGAAAACTAGATCACAATTATCGAATAATCAAAGAATAACTAGGTCGTGATAAAAAAAAAGTGAAGTAACAAAATAATCGAAGAACAAATCAATTACGACCAAAAAATGAGGTCACCATACAAAGTGAGATCACGATCACGTAATAATCGAATAACAATTCGAAGAAAAAATAATTTACATAATGAAAATCAGAATTAACCAAAAAATTCGAATACAACTTACCTATTAACTCAAATTTTCATAAGCATTGTATTAAACAACAAAATAAAAAAAAAACAATGAATTGATTTACCTTCTTAGAAATATATTTTCCACCAAAATTGGTGCTTTTAGGTTTGTATGAACGAGCTTCTTTATGAGATTTAATTCTATTTCTTTTATTAGCCTCGTGTACATTCTTCAAATGAGATCCTCGGTACACTCCTTGTTACTATCATTAATTGGGTTTGTAAGGATTTAGGGTTTAATAGAAACTTGAACTATAAAATAATTTATGAAATTATGAGATGAGGAAATCGGATTCAATACTTCTACCATCGATGAAGGCTTCAAATCTCTACTCTTTCTCAGTGAATGTGATAGAATCGCTTGGACAAGAGTACCGAGTTGATCTCTCTAGGGACTTGGTAGAAGAAGGAAATTTGAAAATTTTGAACAATTTATCTCTTCCACTATTGATGACAATATTCGTAAGTAATGCTTAATTAGTTGTTAGTTAATAATTTTAAGTTAAAAAATTAACGATTTTGCTATGTTTACATAATGATTTACATATACAAAATGTGATGAGATATAATTGGGGCAAATTTTCTTTAACCGAATAAAAAACCTTAACACACTCTTTTTAACACATCATGTGTACGTAAATGATTACGTATCTTCTTAAGTATAAATAACATTATTCAAAAATTTAATATAATAAGATTTTTGAAATAATAAACTTAAAAACCGATTATTGAAATATAAAGTCAAAAATAGGAAGTGTGTAATTTCCTCAACTTAAAATCTGATTTTTAAATGATAAGCTCGGAAAAATATTTGTAGAGCCCAATATAAAAGGCAGCCTATCAAAGAGTAACCCATGTCCGTTTAGCAAGGGGAAGAGCAGCCTAGTCGTTCACCAATTAAATTCTTCTTTTCTCGGTATTACACTAAAAATTGGGCGTATATTCATCACCCCCGGAACCAATTTATCTCATGTTGCAGTGATTTCTTCTCAACTTCTTCATCGTCAAACTTGGAAGGTAGTGTCGGATTATATTAGTGTTAAAACGGGCTTTATATGTTGAAATCGACTCGATTTGTTTGTTGTGAATGATTTAATTTGAACTCAACTCCTTATAATTTATTTTATTTTTCCAGATTGCTGTTTCTTGATGGTAATCTTTCACTAGCAACAGTGATTTTTTAAACAATATTTCTCTTGAATTTTTGATGCTGTTTTTTATGGTTTTCCATTGGTGAAATATCAAGGACCAAAATTAACTGCCCCAACTAGACCCCGGGTGGCTCCGCTCCTATTGGGGTTCATGTTAGGGTAACCAATAGGATATTTCAACTTAAGGGAACTCAATTGAACGATTCCTGACAAAAGATTTGAACTTTGCTAATCGATAGTTGCTTCTTTTTCCTTCCCTTTTTTAGTTGTTTCTAATAAACTCGTGTTTTGATTTATAATTTTCCCGAACTAACAGTTACTTTGATTCAATTGGAACCAAAAGGAACATTAACAGAGGAAAATCTGAATGAAACATCAAGGAGAAACTTTCAAAATTTGGAATCTTTTTCGTTGTTGCTTCTCTCTTCATTCTTCTGTTTTTAACTGTACTTTGTGACCTCTTGAATTAAGAGATGGTAACAGGACAAAAAATATGTGGGCAGTCCATTTTTTATGATTTTGGTTTAATTTCTTCCAATTACTAAGAGATTGAAGTGGGGGCTAAGTGTTCCAGTGTTTGACTGTTTGCTCTTGGTTTCTCAGGTGAATTCGTGAATTTTTTTATATTTATGTAAACACTTTTAGAAAAGTTTAACTAGTGGAGTGATAATGCAAAAGGACAACGATTCTGGTGGCCCATCAACGCATGGCGGTCTTACTGGGCGTTTACGCCGGCGCAGAGGCTCAAATGAGGTTAGTTATTTGTTTTGAGGTGATTTTATGCATCACACGTCTAAGTTATCTATGCTCTTCTCAAACACAAAGGAATGGCCAAATGGAGTTTGTTTTTGCTAAGACTTGCTTACATCCTTTTGAGGAATACGAAGAACAAATAACGAAAGAATCTAATCCTTGCCTCATTTATGCTTGGAGATTTTAAATTAATCTGGCATTACTTTATCTAAGTGGAGCTCTGTTGTACATTACTAGATCGATCACGTTGCAACAGTCTGTAGACCTATATTAGGTAGCTATTGGGAAAATGCTAAGGAACTTGTTCTTCTTCACTTGGTTACTGGGGAAACAACTGACGCAGAACACGTGAAGAAGAGTATTTAAATGCTACTTTCCTTTTGATGTGTTTTATCTTAACTTCAGGAATTTAGTTTTCATTTGAGTGAATAGGAATTGCGAGGGACATTTGTCCATATTGAATTTTTTTTAAATTTTTTATTCGAAAATATTCTCGACTCAAATGACCTCTTTTTTAATTAATAATTAACATGGTTTCAAACCTCTTATCTTATTGCCTTTCATTTATAATATTTTAGGTTCCTTCTGAAGTTGATAAAGCCAATGGAAGCCATTTACTTGTTGACGATAGAAACAAATACAAGTCAATGTTAATCCGCATATATTCATCCGTTTGGATGATTGGAGGTTTTGCCTTCATAATCTACATGGGTCACCTTTATATCTGGGCTATGGTGGTAGTTATCCAAATATTTATGGCAAGAGAGCTATTCAATTTACTTAGGAGATCACATGAAGACAGGCGCCTCCCAGGTTTCAGGCTTTTAAATTGGTGAGTAAGCGCTCAGCCTCTTAACTCCATGCTTTTATTTTTCATCTTCAGTTGTCTTTGGATAACTTTCATAATCAGGCTGTGCAAGTAGTTCTAAAGTGAATTTAAATTAGCTCATTTGCCAGTCGTTATTGGACAGTTATTACATTTAATTTTTAATTCATCATAAAACTTGTTCCAGTATGAACTTTACTGGAAGTTCAGTATCATGTTCAAGATCATTTGAGATCGTAATATATCCTCTCTCTCTCTCTCTCTCTCTGTTTTTTTTTTTTTGCTCTATTTTCTTCCGTAGCTTTGATAGCCATGCTCATATTATTATTATTATTATTTTTGAACTGTTCAACTAAAGAAGGATCACTGGACTTGAAATTCTGTTTGCCTATAGTTGACTAAGAGCAAGTTTGGGTGGGTGCTTATAGGTATGAGAAGAAAAAATATATGAGACTCTCTCTCATACTTAAAATCTCACTTATAAGCCACCCAAACATGATCTAATTCGGTCTCTGAATCATGATGCTGGAAAGACATTATATATATTTGGCACATTTTCCATTTTATCAAGCTTCAGGATTACTTTAATGTACAGATTTAAATTGAGGTTAGTTGGCATCCATTTT
This sequence comes from Fraxinus cuspidata, assembly GCA_903798385.1. Classification (NCBI taxonomy): domain Eukaryota; kingdom Viridiplantae; phylum Streptophyta; class Magnoliopsida; order Lamiales; family Oleaceae; genus Fraxinus; species Fraxinus cuspidata. The sequence continues at coordinate 9,702 of CAIGRP010112085.1, forward strand.
TAATCATATCAACGAGTCATTAGAAGAGATTTTTGTATCCTTGTGCTATTTTTTGTTATTGTTTTAACGAACTTTACTCTTTCAAATTTTTGAGAGTTGTAAAAGATAAAATCCGGTTGCTTCGGACTCTAGGTTTGAAAAGGGCTTTGCCTCAAGCATTGCTCCGGACTCTAGGTTTGACAAATCTTTACTGAAACTGATAAGAGAAAAGTCGAGATATATATCTCCGTAGCAGTGTATGCCCGTAAAATATGAAGATCAAATATTCCATTAAGGCATTCACTGCATACTTATACGCTCACACACATATGCAATATTATCTTAAGCTATTTGTCCATGTCCACAGGATGCTCTGTAGATGTGGTTGGTTTTAGATGGATTAGCTTACTTTTCTTGACGATCAGAAATCTACTCTTGTAATTGATTTGGAGGAATTGCCACTAGATGTTATGCATCATTCCTATTTCTACTGATTTGCTACTTTCCCTTTCAGGCACTTCTTCTTCACGGCAATGCTGTTTGTATATGGCCGCATCCTCAATCAGAGGCTTGCGAATACAGTTACTTCGGATAATTTTTTGCATAAGCTTGTCACTGGATTTATCAAGTATCACATGGTTACCTGTTATTTCTTGTATATTGCAGGTTGGTACTATTTGTTTTTTTGTGATATTCTGTGTAGTGGTTAACTGAGGAGCTTCTGGCCAAAATAGTCATACTTAAGTTACAGGCTGGCAAACTGGTGTTTTTTATGCTCTCTCTTATGACTCGTCTTTCATTTAGTTCATAATGATATACAATATGCTTATAATATTTGTTAGTTTGTAAAATGCTTGATGTTAATTTATGATCTACAAGAGTTCTCTTATAAAATGTAAGCTTTGGACTGCGGCGGGTTGGAAGAATGTAGCTGACAATTTCCTTCTCTTGTTGGCTGCAGGTTTTATGTGGTTTATTCTGACACTAAAGAAGAAGATGTATAAGTATCAGTTTGGACAATATGCATGGACGCATATGATTCTGATTGTGGTGTTTACCCAGTCCTCTTTTACAGTGGCAAATATTTTTGAAGGAATATTCTGGTAACACAACTTGGAAGCCTTTATTTGGCTTTATTAATTAATTAGAATACTAGTTGCTGGTCTACTGTATCTTTGCATTCATGCTATTTTACTCCCACGCATTGGGTGCATAGACTATGAATCTTACCTGAAATAAGAATATTATAAACCAATTTCTTTGCGAGACGCAAAGGTAAAAACATTTATTCTCTTCTGCAGCAGTTTGGCCTCTTTTGAAATTGCTATGTAAGGTTCTTTTGCTGCTTGATTATTTTTATATCAGTAACTACTACTTTCCTTGTTTCATATTAGTTATTAGGACTGACACCGCATCTCACACTTACATCCAAATAATTGAATTTGAATAAATAACTTGAAACACGGGTTAATATTATTGCAGGTTCCTTCTTCCGGCATCACTTATTGTCATCAATGATATTGCTGCTTACTTTTTCGGTTTTTTCTTGGGGAGAACTCCTCTTATCAAGATATCACCTAAGAAAACATGGGAGGGCTTTATTGGAGCATCATTTGCAACTATTGTCTCCGCATTTGTGGTGAGCAATCAATCCATTTATTTGGCAATGGGTCTGAGTGGTCGAGGATATATCTTTGGCTTACCAATGTCTATTTTGGTCCTTTATTTTTGTGCAATCGTTCGTTGGGAATTAGGTTCAGCAGTACTTTAAGCATGAACTTTGCCGGTGGTTCGGCCTGTATGGTTGGATGTCCCTGTTGGTGCCTATCATTAATACATAACCATCATAATTCTAAGAAAAAGAGAAGTGAGATGGCAATAAATTTAATAGTGGTGATTACAATTGGAGTCTGCTTTTTAAACATTGTGGAGATGAATTTACTTTCACTTGTTTTTTCAGCTTGCAAATATATTGGGTCGTTTTCAGTGGTTAACATGTCCTAGAAAGGTGACGGTTGCTACCTTATGCCTAATCATTTTTTAAAATCTAGTTGATATGTTTGTTTCTGAGGAATTTAAATTTTATTGTGATCTGTGACGTGCAGGATTTATCAACTGGCTGGCTTCATTGTGATCCTGGCCCACTGTTTAAGCCATATTATTTTACTGTCCCTCAATGGTTTCCTCAATGGGTAATTGTTTTTTCTATCTGCTCTGTGTTATCCATGCATCTTCTTCTCTAAAAGTTTCTGTGTTGATAAAATTGACTTTTCTGTGCATGAAGTATCTTATGCATCACAAGTCATGATGGTTGGTTTTTAAGATTTATAATTAGTAATTATATATCTAATTGATCCTTTTGATATTGTTGAAACCTTGTAAAAAGAATCTTTCCTGAAAGTTAAGTTTCATTCTCGTAACTTCATTGCATTCTAATTTGTCTCCTTGCTTTGCAAAGGAATAAATGAAGTACTTCTATTGCACACAATCATTTACTTGTCCGGATCATTTTCTTTTGTTGTGGTGACACGAAGATCCATGTGCCATTTCTTGGCCAAAACTGTTCTATTGAGAAATAAATCCAAAAGTTAAATGAGCTTCGGAAATGAAAATCTCAATAGAAACTCACTTTTCCTTTCCCCTTCTTTTGGGGATTGGAACCGATGCCTCCAATATCCTTGATCTAATAACAATTGACCAATCTAAACCCATTGTATAGCGTCAGTACCACTCCTAAATCTTATCCAACTGGCAGGCCATACCCATTGCAAAGCTTACTCCTCTCCCTACCATATCACTGCACTCCCTGCCTCCATGCTGTGAAGCATGGACACTAGTACAGTGGAGTATGTGTGTCCAAAACATATTGAATTTGGATAAGAATGTGATATGCTGGGAACATGTCACCACGTGTTATGTGCTCTATTTCATATTCTTTGTGAATTTTCAACTTGTGTCCTACTTTTTAGTTCTTTTTAATTTTCAACACGTGAGGGATATGGCACCAGCATGTTTGTTTATATTCTTTTAATGTTTGACACGCAAGAGACCCTGACCTCAGGAACTCAATTAGCCCCGTGTTGGAAATTTTGGAATGTAATATTATGGAAAATTTTAGTTTATTGAACATTTGAGTAAAATAGTCAAAATAATGTAAGCAAAAATGTATGAAATTCATGCCAATTTGATTTATATATAATATATGCACTTTGTGATACATAGATATTTATATATACAATTTACAACCAAAATATATCTTATTATAATGGATAGTCACTCCTAAACTTTAAAAGATTAAAAATCACCTGCAAGAATAGAAAATCAAAGCTAAAAACTGAGGGTTTAATTTTATTGAAGATGAATATAAAATGTGTAATAAGTTCTCAAATCACTTTGTCCCTTACATGTCCATATGCTACTTTTTAAAAAAATTATTAGGGTGTATCTATGCCGAATATTGGGCCCAGATGCATATTGATTTGTAATAATTGGAAGACTTAGCCCAAATTCTTGGTTAGCCTAACTTTATTCTCAACCCAAGCCCAATTTTCAATTATTCAAATGTAGTTTAAGACTCAACAACAATTACATATTTATTTTATTCATATTCATGATACACAAATAACTCGTTACCAAATTATATGTATTATTTCGCACACACATATATAACTAAGTTCAAAGAGTTCACTTATAATCAAATTAGTTTATTATATAATAAATATTTTATATTAATTAAAGATAAATGACCTATTTGAACAGTATGAAATGCTACATGTGAGACTAAACTGAAAAGTAATTAAATTTTTTCTAATGTATTTTTTCATATATTATTTATTTATACTTGTGAGTTAAGAATTTATTTATTTCGACCATGAAATAGATGCTATCATCAAAATAAGTAATATTCTCTATATTTAATTTTATTAGTTAAAAATATATTTGTTAGAACTTTGTTACGAGTGTCTCAAGATATATTTTGACCCACATTATTATGAGTGTTATGAATTTAACCTCTTAAACTAAATCTCGAGTGGTATAGAGTATCTTTNATCATCAAAATAAGTAATATGCTCTATATTTAATTTTATTAGTTAAAAATATATTTGTTAGAACTTTGTTACGAGTGTCTCAAGATATATTTTGACCCACATTATTATGAGTGTTATGAATTTAACCTTTTAAACTAAATTTCGAGTGGTATAGAGTATCTTTTATGGTACGAGTTCATTGAAAAAAAAATTTCAGCTCACCCTAACGTATCTTTCTGGCTCCGCCCTTGGCCACCACCTAATTCATTTGTCACAAATTTCATCAAGGTGCTTGCTGAAACAGAATAAGGGAAGAACAATCAGAGTTTTATATTTGGACATGGACAATCATAAATTTCTCTCCTTTGATTCCCTATAGTTAGGTGTTGACAAATGCTCCTATTACACTTGTAGTCTCTGTAGGATGAGAATCAACTGTGGCATCTATTATCAAGAATTCAAGTATTGTATATGTCAATAGTTCCCTTTGTAGGAACTACCCGTAATAATGAACTTGCAAAATGGATCT
>CAIGRP010112094.1:0-14400 GCA_903798385.1 Fraxinus cuspidata
CCACTTTAGGTTAGTATTTGGGATTGATTAATATTCTTAAGCCACGCCCCAATAAGAATTCTTGTGTTTCTCTCTCCTAGATTCATATTCATCTCTATTTATACCCTACCTCCATATATTGAATTGTTATATTATTACAAAGCCATGGGAGACTTGAACGATGGCCTATTTCTTGAGGTTGTCTCATGGTTATCCCTAAAAGAAGTAATTCCATGCAAGATTCTTGAAAGAGTTTTGATTCAAAGAGTTGAACTTACCGGATTTGCAAGGAACTTACCGGATTTGCTGCAACTTACGGTTTTGACAAGTTACCGTATTTGCACACAACTTACCGGATTTGCACTCAATTCGCCGTATTTACACTAAGCTTACCAGATTGAACAGAGGAAGAGAAATACTCTGTTTTTTTAAATAAGAAGGAAGATGGAGAAAGAAGCTACGTTTCTTTTCATTACTTGTTGAATATATAACTTACAAAATACATGATATTCAACAACTTCTACCTATTCCAATCTATCAAAGTTTGAAAACAATATAAAGACGATACTTAGATAACCTTTTAAAAGTTTTAAACTACCAACTAAAGTACTTAAATCACATGACTTAAGATACAAAATTAAACAAACATTTGTCAAGCAATGTGACAGCCAAAATGTCATGCTACACTCAAAAATTCTAAACAAAAAATTCTATTCGTATATATCAAATCAGAACTTTCAACACAAACACTTTGTTCAATCAAGACACAAAGTCAGTAACCTTGTTATTTCCAACTATTCATCTTCACATATAGTTTATCAACTCCAACTAGATCTACGTTACCCTCTCAAGTACGTTCATCAGATTGATGAAATCCAACCAGTTTATTGTTCAACCATTGCGTCGTGTGGTGGGCTTATTCTTATGTACTCTATTATTTATGGAGCCTACTGTGTGTTTAACCCAATTACAGAAGAATTTCAACTTGTGCCAGAAGAAAATCATGATGATTCAGCTGGCTTGGTCATTGATTCGAACACTCATTCGTGTAGTTTCAGAATAATAGGTGTTCGTGTAATGAGACACCCAAGCTGCCGTGAAAAGTGTGTTGAGGATCCTCTGCCTTAACCTAAGGCCTTCCATATGTGCATCCATTGAGCCTCAATTATAGGAGCTTGTTTAGCTCATTCTTTCCATTAATTTTGTAATCATCATTTATGTGAAATATGTAAATGAGTATATATATATGAAAGGATCTCACCACTAAAGGTGTGGTGGTTTTTCAAACATTCTCATGGTATCAGAGCATACCCGGATTAGCATCCCACGATCCCCCCCATGGCCTCTGATTCTTCTCCCACCCTCCTCCCCTTCAACACCATGATTCACATGGTTACCATCAAACTCTCCTCCTCCAACTACCTCTTATGGAAGAGCCAACTTCTTCCACTTCTCGAGAGCCAAGGACTGCTGGGTCATATGGACGGTACCATTGTGCCGCCACCTCCATTTGATCCTCCCACTTCTCAGACGCCAAATACCAAACACCTAGCATAGAAAGCCGCTGATCAGCGCCTACTCAGCCTTTTCCTCTCCTCTCTCATAGAGGAAGCCATGGCTGAAGCCGTAGGCCTCTCCACATCCCGCGAGGTCTGGACCGCCCTCGAAAACACTTTCAGCCACCGCTCCAAAGCCCGTGAAATACGCCTCAAAGATGACCTCTAATTGATGAAGCGCGGCACCCGTTCAGTCACTGCCTATGCTCGTGCTTTCAAGGCCTTATGTGATCAACTTCATGCCATTGGTCGCCCTGTTGATGGAACCAACAAAATTCATTGGTTTCTTCGTGGCTTAGGACCCGATTTCTCCAGTTCTCTACTGCCCAAATGGCACAAACACTGCTTCCCTGCTTCTCGGATCTAATGTCCAAGGCTGAAAGTTTTGAACTCTTTCAAAAGTCCCTTGAAAGTCCGATGCCTTCAGTTACAGCGTTCACCGCTAGTCGTGGCTCTTCTCAACGCGGAGGTGGTTTCTTTCGCTCCAGACATGGTCGAGGAAATGGCCCCAACCACGAACAAGGTTGTGCTCAACCTACTCAAAATCGCCGTCCACCACGGTGCCAGATCTGCCGATTGGAAGGCCACTATGCTGATCGGTGTAGGCAGCACTATGATCGGCAGCAACATGATCCTTCAACTCACCTTGCAGAAGCCTTCAACGCTTCATGCTCTATCTCTGGGCATGAAGCTTCGGATTGGTTCTTAGACACAGGGGCTTCGGCCCATATGACTCCAGCCCAAACCACTTTGGACCAATCCACCACTTACAAGGGTAAGGATTGTGTGATTGTAGGGAAGGGTGCATCCCTACCCATCACCCACACTGGTAAAATTTCCCCTTCCCCAGATCTTCATCTGTTAGATGTTTTGGTCATTCCTCACCTCACTAAAAATCTTCTGTCTATTAGTAAATTAATGCATGATTTTCCATTATCCGTTACATTTACTAATAATTTTTTCACTGTTCAGAATTGCCAAACGGGAAGGGTGGTGGCAACCGATAAAAGAGATGGAGGCTTATATGTGCTAGAGCGCGGAAATTCAGCTTTTATTTCTGTTCTTAAAAATAAATCTCTTCATGCTTCTTATGATTTATGGCATTCTCGCCTAGGACATGTGAATCATTCTATTATTTCTTTTTTAAATAAAAAGGACAGCTTTATCTTACTTCGTTATTGCCATCTCCTATATTGTGTGATACATGTCAACTGCGAAGAATCACCATTTGCCTTATTCTCATAATGAACATAGATTGTCCCATGTTTTAGATCTTATTCATTGTGACATCTGGGGTCCTTCCCCCGTTTTTAGTTTAAATCCAAAAAGCATGTATGTCTTATTCATTGATGATTATTCTCGTTTCACTTGGATTTATCCATTGAAATTAAAATCTGACTTCTATGATACTTTTATTCATTTTCAAAAAATTATGGAAATTCAACATTCTGCTCATATCAAAATTTTTCAAAGTGACGGTGGTGCAGAATTTACTAGCAATTGCTTTAAAGCCCATCTTCGTATCTCTGGCATCCATTATCAACTCTCTTGTCCATATACTCTCGCCCAAAACGGACGCGCAGAAAGAAAACACCGTCATGTAACTAAGACCGGCTTGGCCCTGCTTTTCCATTCCCACACTTCCCCTCGCTTCTGGGTTGACGCTTTTAGCACTAAAAATCAAATTTAGGTTTTTCGTACAATGTCTTATTCATTGATGATTATTCTCGTTTCACTTGGATTTATCCATTGAAATTAAAATCTGACTTCTATGATACTTTTATTCATTTTCAAAAAATTGTGGAAATTCAACATTCTGCTCATATCAAAATTTTTCAAAGTGATGGTGGTGCAGAATTTACTAGCAATTGCTTTAAAGCCCATCTTCGTATCTCTGGCATCCATTATCAACTCTCTTGTCCATATACTCTCGCCCAAAACGGTCGCGCAGAAAGAAAACACCGTCATGTAACTAAGACCGGTTTGGCCCTGCTTTTCCATTCCCACACTTCCCCTCGCTTCTGGGTTGACGCTTTTAGCACTGCAGCTTATATCATCAATCGATTGCCCACACCACTCCTTGGAGGTAAGTCCCCCTTTGAGCTTCTATATGGTTCCATTCCAAATTATGAAAATTTTCATCCATTTGACTGTCGTGTTTATCCTTGTTTACGTGATTATATGCCTAACAAATTTTCCCCTCGTAGCATTCCTTGCATTTTTTTGGGTTATAGCCCATCTTACAAAAGTTTTCGTTGTTTTGACCCTACCACCTCTAGGCTATATATCACCCGCCATGCTCAATTTGATGAGACTCACTTTCCCTTCCTCGATACCTCCCAAGCTCAATCCATATCCTCCCTCCAATTTTCCAATTTTCTGGATCCTAGTCTTCCATCTACAGACATGCTACCATCTTCCCATGTGCCTCATTCCCGGCACATTACATAATCCGGAACTAACTCGTGTGGTATCTGTACTGATCCAGTGGATGAGTCTTTGCAGGTCAATGATTCTCTTACAGGTCCATCTCTGTCGCACTCGGATCCTAGCCCCGCTTCTCTTGAGCTCCCCACTGAGCTGCCTGCTCCTGCTCCTACTCTTATTGCGGCTACTCCGAGTGCTTCTCATCCCATGCTTACACGAGCCAAAGCTGGTATTTTCAAAACTCGCCACCCGGCAAATCTTGCTCTCTCAGGATCCTCTGGTCTTCTCTCTACTCTGCTTGCATCCACCGAGCCCAAAGGATTCAAATTTGCTGCTAAGAATCCTGCTTGGCTTGCTGCTATGGATGAAGAAGTTCAAGCCTTGTAAGCTAATCACACCTGGACCTTGGTTCCACGACCTGCCAACACCAACATTGTGGGTTCCAAATGGGTGTTTCGGACCAAATACTTGCCAGATGGATCTATCAAGCATCTTAAGGCTCACCTTGTTGCCAAAGGCTATACACAGGTACCTGGTCTCGACTACACTAACACTTTTAGTCCTGTTATCAAGGCTACCACTGTCCGTGTTGTTCTCTCTCTTGCTGTGGCCAACAAATGGCCTCTCCGCCAACTTGATGTCAAGAATGCATTTCTCAATGGTCATCTTACTGACCATGTCTATATGGAGCAGCCTCCTGGGTATATTGACCCTTGCTTCCCTAATCATACCTGTCAGTTGAAGAAAGCTCTTTATGGCCTCAAACAGGCTCCTCGTGCCTGGTTTCAGCGGTTCAGCTCTTTTCTCATTGAACTTGGTTTTTATTGCGGTCGTGCCGACACATCACTCTTTGTCTTTTACAGGCAGTCTAATATTATTTATCTGCTTCTCTATGTTGATGACATCATTATTACCGGTAACAACTCATCTCTTCTTGACAGCTTTACTCGTAAGCTTAATTCTGAGTTTGCTACCAAGGATTTGGGTTCTCTCAGTTATTTTCTGGGTTTGGAAGCTACACCCACCCCTGATGGTCTCTTTATCAGTCAGTTGAAATATGCACGGGACATCCTCACGCGAGCTCAATTACTTGATAGCAAGCCTGTTCACACCCCCATGGTTGTTTCTCAGCACCTGTCTTCTGATGGTCCTTTGTTTTCAGATCCTACTCTTTACCGATCTCTTGTTGGTGCTCTCCAGTATTTGACTATCACGCGTCCTGATATCGCTTATGCTGTAAACTCTGTCAGTCAATTTCTGCATTCTCCAACTAAAGACCACTTTCTTGCTGTCAAGCGCATTCTTCGTTATGTTAAGGGCACATTGCATTTTGGCCTCACTTTTCATCCCTCTGCTTCTCCTGGTGTTTTAGTTGCTTACTCTGATGCAGATTAGGCAGGATGCCCTGATACTCGTCGCTCCACCTCTAGTTATTCTATTTACCTTGGCGACAACTTGGTTTCCTGGAGTGCCAAAAAGCAACCTACTGTTTCTCGTTCAAGCTGTGAATCTGAGTATTGTGCCCTTGCCCTCACTGCTGCTGAACTTCTTTGGCTCACGTATCTCCTTCATGACCTCAGAATTTCTCTTCCACAGCAGCCTCTTCTCCTATGTGACAACAAAAGTGCAATTTTTCTGAGCTCCAACCCCGTCTCCCACTAACGGGCCAAGCATGTTGAGTTAGACTACCACTTTCTTCGTGAACTTGTTGTTGCTGGTAAACTTCGCACCCAGTATGTGCCCTCTCACTTACAGGTTGCTGATATCTTCACCAAAAGTGTTCCTCGGCCTCTCTTTCAATTTTTTCGCTCCAAGCTCCACGTCTGTTCGAATCCGACGCTCAGCTTGCGGGGTGGGGGGGTGGGGGGGGTGTTGAGGATCCTCTGCTTTAACCTAAGGCCTTCCATATGTGCATCCATTGAGCCTCAATTATAGGAGCTTGTTTAGCTCATTCTTTCCATTAATTTTGTAATCATCATTTATGTGAAATATGTAAATGAGTATATATGTATGAAAGGATCTCACCACTAAAGGTGTGGTGGTTTTTCAAACATTCTCAAAGTGCATATTTAAGTTCATAACATTTGTTGTTGGTTCGAGCCAATGGGAAGTAACCCATCAAGAAGACTTAGTCTGCAAATCAATGAGGTTAGATACAATACCCAGGCTGTTTACTTGCATGGTTCTCTGCATCGGCTTTTTATGTGTGGCGATATTCTTATTTTCGATCTGGAAAAGCGTCGGGCCAGAATAATTCAGGGACCTGTCGAGAAAACCTCCGCGGTCGGATGGTTTGGAGGGGTCCAAGGTTCACTTGTATTTTGCAAACTTTTAAAATCTGAAATTGTTATATATGTTTATGAACATAAGACGTGGCAAATTCGACACAAAATTAGTAACATAAGTAGAACAGGAGAATATTACTACAAGAATGGTATTCCGATGTTTGATGGCGAAAGACTGTTTATTCTTCTTCAGAGTACGGTGGGAGATGTCGGAGAAATATACATGCACAATATATTGACCAAATCCTGGGAAAAAATAAAGATGTCTTCCTGGATATTAGGTGGTATTGAAGGCTATATCTCTTTTGTTCCAACATTGGCAAAGCTCTACTCGGGTTCGTATCTGCATAATCAAATGGCTCTGGAAAAACTTCCGTATCATATTCGATTGAGCCTTATTGTTATATATAAGCTGCTCTCATGCTGATCATCTCATATATTCGATGAATTAATTTTTCTATCATTTTTTCCCCCCACACAATTTCACACAAATATAGCAGATGAACATAGATACTCTATATATATAGGACAAAATATTACCATTTTCCGATATGCCATAAAAATTGAATCAGAAATGGAAGAAGGTATATTGACATTGACAAAAGATTCGGCAACTACAAGATAATATTTTGTCTCACTTTTAGTTTACAAGATTTTGATAAAAGTTGATAAAATATATAATTCGAAAGTTGATGGAACGTACGTTGAAAATCATCGCTAGGATCAATATGTTAATTAATGAAAAGTTAATTATAAGAATAAGTAAAGGTCACGAACCTTTTATGTAATTAAAACAGTAAAAAATCTTTTTTTTTTTGTTAGAAAGACAAATTTACCCGTTTATTTTATTAAACAAAAAATCAGAAGTTGTATTTTGGACTTCAGATTTTCATTGCCTCGTGCGATGATCTAGATGTTTGAATTCCATGCTAAATAAATTATACTTCACAATCAAAGATCTTTAGTTAAAAATATCAATATGAGATATGAGTTACTAAAATCCTAGCCTATTTGGTACACATTAAAATTTTCATTTTCATTCTTTTACTCATTTTTAAACACACATTTTTCAATAAAATAATATTTTACATCACATCAATAACTTTTCCTTCTTTTTCAACCACATATTCTCCATCAATCTACCATTCCAGAATACATTCTTCTAAAATAACGTGGTTCAACACACACCCTTAAATTGTTAAAGAGAGCCAAATAAAAAACCTTTGTTACCTTCATCTTAAATAAAATGCGCTACGATTCACCTATTATAATTGGAGTTGCGTAAGCTTCCATTTTAATATTGGTAAGCACGAGGGAGAAGAAAGAGTAAATCATATATAAGATATATTCGGATAAAACTTGCAAACCGATGAGATTGTTGACAAATAATAATAATTGTTGACAAATAATAATAAAGTGAGCTATGTGTTTCATCCTATGAGGAATAATTGTTGACTATAACGTATTAGTTTCTATCATATTCGACGTTTGTAATACTAAAAAGTTTGATTTCTGTAAGTATCCTAAATTAAGCTTCTGAACATGTCAAAATATGATTTTATCAGGTTATGAGACGAGTGTATTGGGTTTCAGAATGCATTTGTCGATATCTATTTTCGATTCTAGAATTACGTAGTTTAGTGAGTTCAAGTGCTCGTGACAATAGCTGTTGTGCCATTACGAGGCCATCAAATCCAAATTTTAAGTTTGGGAAAAAAAGGGTTCTCCTCACTGTTGATCAAATCCAAATATTTAAGTTTGCGACTAGTTCAGAAACTTGTCAGCTTGTAATAGCAGCTGTTTTCCCCGAGAAGGATCTGATCTGATAACCTTTTTCACAGGGGCACCTGAAATGAAGAATCAGGAACTTGTCCTTCTTATCGACCCACGCTGCTTCTTCTGTGGGTTCTTCAACTTCAGTCAAACATTTATCCTGCAACGATTAAGCATAATAACAGGAAGTAATAACCATTTCTTCTTTGATGCATTTTTCATCTATAACTAATGCTATAACAGTCTTTTCGATATAGAAATTAACATGGATATATTTAGAAGTCCTCCCCAATCTATAGTGTGTCTGACTAATCCATCACGAATTAGCACCGAACTCTAAAATGTTTAGGATTAGGTGTGAATTTAGTTCTTTCCATCGTATTCTTTCTATTTGGACATCGAAAAGCCAATATTTATGTTGAAAGGCTACAATTCCAACAGTTGTAAATAAATGAACCCAAAAGCAAGATAATAAAAATAGAAATATATTTATTAAAATGATTGTGTCATTGTCTCTAAACTTTCCCATAACCACTGCCCCATCCTCAACCATCTCATTCAAAATAATCGTGTCACGCGTTAACTCACTACCAAACTACGTAATGCGAATCATCATCATAAGTGCTACGAAAGTCGAGAACCATGTCCAAATATTTCACTCGATCCAAAATAATAATCGTAATTTGGCACAATCAAAGTCTTTTTCAATTAAGAAACATAATTTGTAAAATTTCTCGGCAAGCGATTATATATCAAGCATAACATGAGTTTGAATTCCAACGAAATAACACAAAAACTGTTAGGAATTTACTTAATCATGCATAGCCAAAGATAAAAACAATTTCAATCCTCAACAGGGATCTACATTGTGTTTAGATAGAAATCATGATTAAAAATATACATTTGTTGAATTCTGCAAACTCCTTTGTTTGTCTTGAGTACGAACAATCACGATTTGCAATATGCAACTATCCAATTGCCCGCATCCAATGAAAATTCACACAGTGAGTAAAAATGAAAGAATTATGATTTTTCTTTTCTTGTGCTAACAAGAATACGAATCACATTATGTTCAATTTTTCTGAAGTTTATTAATATAAATCCAAGTGGATTGGCCCGTCTCTTAAAATTAACTCAATCCAATATTTAGTTAATCTAATTAATTAAATTTGGCATATGAATTAATTAATCAATTTAATTAATTCGGGCATATTAACAAGCAACCAAAATTAATTAATTGTCCAACACTTGTTAATTAATTAATTGGTGAATCTCATTCTTCTAGTTCTCCTTTTATGTGCGACCCATTAGGTTCCCAATCAAGATACCTAACGACGTGAATTATTAATTGGATCTAATCAAAATTGATAAATTAAAATACTTATTTTTAATTTATTATCAATTCACATTTAACGTCTTAGATTGACATCTAGTAATATGTCAAAACAATACATGTGACATGAGAAAAATAAACATGTTTGTTTACCGTGAATATATAAACATTTCGTAAATATGATCCAATCAATACGAGATATGAATATGTGTCAATCTCGATTATCGGTCACATCTTTCATCAGTCAATGTAAGTCGAAATTTTTTTTTTAACTTATGCCACTATTTGATCCACATTCTTTAAAAATGCATCATTCTTCTACTAATTTTCAACCACATATTCATCAATAAAATAATATTACACGTAAATCCAAAAAAATTTCTTATTTTTAATCCACATATTTTTATCACATCAATTGAAAAAATACATTCTTTTCTCCACAATGTGTATCAAACACAGCCTATGAATACACTTTGGTCAAGAATTTTGTTATTAACTTAACTAAATGAAATGTAAATCATAATCTCTTACTATTTAAGAGTGACAAATCCTCTATTAATTATTCACAACCTGCATACGATTCTTGATATACCCGAATGATGCCGTATTAACGACTCTTGGCAGAGCAACATCCAATATCACTAAAATATAAATGTTCTCATAGAAGGCACTATGACGACCTTAAGTCGAACGTCAATTCTACTACCGAACGTTAAAGATTAACTACTAACACTTAGATAGTTATCCATGTGAAATCACCATAATAGATCTCCAATGTTTTGTACAAAACATCCACGTATTCATTTAAGTGTCGTCACACTTTAACTTGTGAGATTAGTTATTCACTTCACAAGTAAGAAATGTTACACGTGATGGTCAATCCGAAATATAGTGTTTCTTGCGAATCTATCCCATACCTATTTTAATCCATCCCAAAATGTTGAGGTGAGGATTTAGTTATTTCCATCGTATTCTTTCTATTTGAAAATTATATATATATATATATATATATAATGTTGTCTTTCCTAAACTTACCCATAAATAATTCCCCACCATCACCATTAGCCATATTATTCAAAATAATCGTGTCACCCAATCACTCACTACAAAACTAAGTCTGTCGAATGATCTCAAGTTGTACAAAAACAAGAACCATCTCCAAACATTTCACTCGATCCAAAATAGTACGTGTAATTTGGCACAACCGTTGTCTTTTTCAACATAGAACCATAATTCATAAAATTGCTAAAAAGCGATTATATAACGAGCATAACGTAAATTTGAATTTCAAAAGAATAAAACATAAACCTATTCACACCTTGTTTGGCGCAAAAATACAATTCATAGCTCACTTTTGTTTCAGAAACTTTTATGCACCAGAAGAAGAGCTTGTATTAGATCTCCTTGTTGTGCATGCTAGTTTCTGGGTTAATTTCCCAAATGGTCACTAAACTTTGTCAAAAGTTCCCACATGGTCACTGAACTTCAAAACTCTCCTATGTAGTCACTCAACTTTGCAAATTGGGACCCCATCCATCACTGAGTAGATGCCGATTGCAAAAATTGACAGTTTTGATGGTGTAGCCAACTAAACCCGTGATGTGGTACGTTCGTGGACAATTTTTGTGTCAATAAGGAAGTTACTTATGAGGACAAATATCCAATTGAACTGATTCAAAATGTATTAAAAAGATAATTCAAATGGCTATAATTCTTCTAGAATTATAATTTTTTCAATTCGAACGTTTTCTATTCGAGAAATGGGTCTCAAATTGAGGTTAAAAATTCGGAGCATAACTTTTTCGATTGAAAATTGATTTGTAAAATCACTTCCACTATATTTCACTTATTTGATCTCCAATTGCATCCAATTGATACTATATGATCTTCAATCATCATTTTGTGGTCCGAATCAACTATGGATGTTGACACTTTGGTTCCCAAACTTTGAATTTTCGTCGTATTCGCACGTTTTCCGTTCATTTTCTTCTAAATCCATCAATTTGTATTAATTTCAACATAACAAACATAATTAACACAAAATTAAGCTATAATTCATCCAAATCACTATCAATACTCTAATTTAATGACTTAAATAAGTGTACAAAATTTACTTATCATTGTCCATGGAAGATGTGGGCTTTTAAGATACAAGGTCAATACACAATTCAAATTAAAACGAATGACCCTAGACACACTTGCCTTAAAGTAAGTACAAATAAGTACGTAACTTATAAATGGTTGGCCAATTACTATTTAAATAACTTGAGATCCGATCGTATTTGGAAGACAAAACATTTCAGAGCTACAATTAGAAAGGATTTGGGAGTGCTCATTAAAGTGGCTTGGAATGCTAGAAAATATGCGAATCTATTAATAGAAGGGAGAAACAAACTGCGATGTTAGGGTGCTATGCTGCAAAATTGAGGATAACAAATTCGGGTTCAACTGTGATCATTTCTCAAGTGGATAATGGTGATTAGAAGTAGCCAAATCCCCTTGATATTTTGCTTTTGTTTTTGAGTTAGATCATTGAAGAAGCTATATTATAAATGTCGGAATTTGTATTGTGTTTTTTTGGTTCTAGCATTTTGTAAGATAGGATATGATTACATCTGCATCATGGCATTATAATTAAAGTTGATTCTAGGATGCAGAATTTCTTTAAGTTATTGAATCGAAAATATTGTGGATAATATTTGTTTTGTTTACATATTTGTGTTGCTTGGTTTTTGGGGAAATTACTTAGGAACTGCTGAGTACACCCTGTGGGGTGCACCATGATAAGTATATTTTGTACACTTATTTATTAGGACAAATCGACATAAATGACGGAATTGGAGAAAAACAACGGTGAAAATGAGCTAAATTGTAAGAGATCCAATGTTCGGGGGACTAAAGTGCAAATATTAAAAAATTTGTCGGGCCTTAAGATGAAGATTCGAGATATGCTAGGGGTCAATTGGATGAGAAAATAAGTCAAATGGGTGAAATATAGTAAGTATTATCACACATTATTTTTCAACCGAAAATAGTCATGCTCCGAATTTTTAGCCTCAGATTGAGACCCATTTTGACATAGTAAATACTTATATTAGAAATACTGATACTCCTAGAAGAACTGCATGCTCCAATGTGCGTGCCTCATCCCTTACCCCTGAGGCCAAATTCATCCTTCTAGGCGCAAACCTCCCATAACTTGGCACGTGCTTTGAAGAACTCCAACATAAAAAATTTTTGGTATGATATTTTATGCATCCTTTATAACCTAAAAGAGGTCCAAAATGTGAAAAATAATTATTTTATCATTGAATAGAGTCTAGCAAACGGCAAAGAAGAATTCCACAACAAGATTTGAAATCTCAAAGCTCGGATTGAAGTGCAATAAATCAAGTTTTTGAGTCCTTAATCTATTTCTTTACTTCGAGTGATGTCTTTCTATAGCTTCTTGTATAATTTAAATATGATAATGGTAGGCTAAACTTCATCTATATTGTATGAACGATGTAACCTTTTGAGTTATATTTCTAATTTAAGACTTATCGTATTTTATTTATTTTATTGTGTTTTGTAATTAATTATACATGCTTATTGCGTTATTTGATTATTTAGCTACCAATTAGATAACTTGTTGTTTATTGTAGTGTTGGAAAATTTACAATAGATTAGAACATTGCATAATTGACACATGGGCAATTGGTCTTGAGAATAATATTTATGGTGTGTGCAATTATGTGTGATAATCGAATGATTGAATGGTTTCTTTGCATATGAATTCGGACTAGAAATATGGTCAGGATATGTTTAATATATCTTAGAAAAGAATATTAGATATTAGTGAATTATCAATTGTTACGAACATCTGAATAACACTGATTTTACATAAATCGAGAATTGGAAATGGAAATCAATAAGGTGATTCTGAAACCCAATGCATCCTTCTCATTATTTGTTGAAAACAATCTTTTTATAATACGTAGTGTAAAATAGAACTGTTACAAAATAACAATCTCTTTTGTGTCCATAGATCGAATTTGATAGAAATTGGTAACTATAGTCAGTAATTATTTCTCGTGGGACGATAACTCAACTCACTAAAGAAGACTACAGTTGTGCCCTGCAGCAATGTAGCATTGCACCTGTTTGGGTGCACCAACTGGTATACCATTGGCCTGCACGTTGCTTTGTGACATTGCCAATTATTCTACATTTTGAACAATACTCAGAATCCAAACCAGGTTGCCGATACAAGACTAAAATAAATATAATCAACCGCATTAATACAACGTCAATAATGCACATTACAGCATCAAAAGTCATACATAATAGCAACACCACTTTTACGTCCTGTTAGAAATTCATACAATAAATATAATATGTGAAAGAAATAATTAATTCAGACGAAGTGTCCAATTGGTGAAAAGTGTGGAATTTGTGTGGGAGGTCGGGGGTTCGAGCACACCTCACGCATTATATTAAAAAGTCTTTGATTGGACCTTGGAGTCTTGGACTTTATTGATTCTAATAATAATAATTATTATTTCTTAATCATTTTCGAAATTATTTAATGGGTCAACTAGCCGGTAAAATATGACCGTTTTTTAACTGCCCAGTATTAACAACTCATTACCACTAACCATAAAACTTGCATATAATACTGAATCATGGNTTAATCATTTTCGAAATTATTTAATGGGTCAACTAGCCGGTAAAATATGACCGTTTTTTAACTGCCCAGTATTAACAACTCATTACCACTAACCATAAGACTTGCATATAATACTGAATCATGGTGGAGTTAGTTATATCATTTTTTTTGTCTATATAAACACACATATGAGAACTACAAAAATTACAACAAAACGAAATTGTATCTTCCTATACAATAAAAAAATATTATACTCAATTTTACATATTTTCTGGAGTACACTTGAGAGTTCGAAAAACCATTTGTGATTGCTGCACAATTGGTTTATTTGATCGTTATATCTTGGAAGTGATTGTCCACAATTGGTTTATTTGATTGTTGTATCTTGGAAGTGATTGT
>CAIGRP010112095.1:0-11025 GCA_903798385.1 Fraxinus cuspidata
TCTCATTCATGAAAAATCACAGTCGATAGATGTGTTCAAAAACTATAGAGCTGAAGTTGAGAACTAACTTGGCAAAATGATTAAAAATATTAATCTGATCGTGATTTTGAATATTATGACATATATGGCAGTTCAGGTGAATAACGTCCAGGATCGTTTGCTAAATTCATAGAAGAAAGTGGTATCGTCCCATAGCACACTATGTCGGGTTCGTCCACCATGAATGGTGTTGCTGAAAGATGAAATAGAACGTTTAAGGATATGATAAGGGGTATAATTACTCATTCTATCTTACCAAAATCACTCTGGGGTGAAGCATTAAAGATCGTAGCATATATATTTAATAGAGTTTCAACTAAGGCCACTCAAAAGACCCCTTATGAGTATTGGACGGGCAAGATGCCTAGTTTGAAACTTATAAGTATTTGGGAATGTCCAGTTGAGGCAAGGCCTTATTGGCCAAATGAAAAGAAACTGGATGCAAGGACTATCAGTTGCTATTTTATGGGATATTTTGAAAGGTTTAGGGGTTACAAGTTTTATGATCCCATAACTAATGCAATTTTTAAGACAGAAAATGCCCGGTTCTTTGAGGATGTTGAGTTTGCGGAGAGAGAAAAGGTTATGGACTTTATCTTTGAGGAGGAATACGTTGAAAGTACTCCAATTGTCATTGACAATGATCATGATCAGGTTTCTATCCCTGACATTGTTCAAGAAGCAACTCCGGATCAAGATAATATCGTTGTATCTCCCTCTAAAGGTCAACAACTTGTTCCAGAAGAACAAACTGTACAGCCTCAAAAAAACATTGCCATTAAGAAGACAATAGAGAGAGGAGAAATACGGTTTCGGATGATTACATCGCATTTCTCCAAGAAGATGTAGTTGACATTGGAGTGATGAAAAATGCTCCAATCAACTTCCGTCAAGTCATGGAAAGTTCTAAGTCTCAAAAGTGGCTCGATGCCATGAATGAAGAGATAAATTCCATGAAAGACAACGACGTGTTGGACCTCGTTCCATTGCCTAAAGATGCAAAACCCATAGGTTGAAAATTGATATTTAAGACCAAGAAGGATTCGAAGGGTGATGTAGAGAGGTATAAGACTCGTCTTATAGCAAAGGGCTTTACATAGAAAGAAGGCATCGATTATAAAGAGACTTGCTGTCTCGTTTCTTCGAAAGACTCTTTCAGAATTATAAAGGCATTGGTAGCGCATTTCGATCTTGAGTTACATCAGATGGTTGTTAAGACGGTGTTTCTCAATAGTGACATTGATGAAACAATTTATATGGTACAATCAGAAAACTTTGTGTCGGATGATACAAAGCAAATGGTTTGTAAACTAAAGAAATCCATCTGCGGACTCAAACATGCCTCTCACCAATTGTATTACAAGTTTCAGATCATCTCACCAATAATAAAAGGATCTCAACGAAGTCAAAACATATAGAGATCAAGTTCCTGGCTATTAAAGAAAGATTTCAGAGTTGACAGGTGTCAATAAAGTATATTGGGACAAACTCAGTGGTTGTGGATCCGCTTACTAAGGGATTGATACCCAAGGTCTTTCTGAGCACACTACTCATGTGAGTGTAATATCTTTTGAGGATGTCTAGTTTCAGCGGGAGTTTGTATTTCTGTGTTACGTTTTCATATTAGACACATGTACTGTCATTTTGGATATGTTTTATAGTTAAAGTTATTTTCGATTATAATTTTTTTGGTTTATTATCTCTGAACCTGTTTGAAAATGATCTCACTATGGTATTAAGATGGATCAGTTGAAAATATGCATGTTAAGATCACGTCACATATAATTCATGCTTCGCATCCATGCTTGATCTATGTCATTCAGTTATGTCAATATATGTGATCATTGATGTGTTTAGTTACGATAAAAGTATCGAAAACTACTTTGATCCTATATTGATATGATTGATGAACCGGATTGTTTGTGGATGCATTCGGTAATGATAGCAAAATTCTGAGTACTCATAAGATTAGATTTATTGCAATTAATTATATGGTAACTCATATAGCCCAAGTAGGAAATTGTATGGATTTTTAATCGGTCATGTGGGTTTATATATGAATTATTGTATATCAAATTAAAAGTTATCAATTTTGGTTAAGCCTGTTTAAAGTGATCTAATAAGGTTTCGATATTTTAGGCTTTGAAGTATCTAATTAAAGTGTGGGCCTTTATGTGTAGAGACCAAGCATTTATGTGGATCGTCGTTGCCTTAGACTATTGTATTTAATTATTTTAATTAAGTTTAGTGGTAATTTGAATTTTTTTTTTTGCTTATTTATTTCGTTTCATATATTTAAAAACTTTACAGTGTTTCTTGCTTCCTTTTGAGTGTAATTAACCGCAAGTATACAAGATCGTGGACAAGTAATATAGTGATAAATAGAGTGTCAAACCCACAAGAATTATGTATTCAATCGAGTTCAAATTAATAGAAGCCTTAATCGAATAGCAAATAGGTTTTGAATTTTCTATACTAATATATAAATTATCGATTAAACTATAAAGCAATTTAACTGATTTAATTTCAAATATGTGAAAGTATTGCTAAAATGTCGAATCCCCCATATTAATCCATTTTTAGCACAAAAAATTAAAATGACAATTTGTAATCATTCTTGTTGGTCAGTGTTCCTAATTTAATTGCAAACCTCCATCAATAGTTATCAAATATATTCCCCTCATGTAACTCTCATATCTCTCAATGAAAGATGCGAATATGATAAATGTATCAAACGATCTAGAATACCTATGAAAATCATGTAAAGCATACAAGTGTATATCTATCCCCTATCGGACTTTACAATATTTATTATTTTTAGCTGAAAATCTATTATCTCTCTCGATCCAATATATCATCTCAATTAGTAGCTAATTAATTGAAAAGTCGGTGAAAACAATAATAAACATACTAGTAGTCAAAATATTTAATTAGTATTAAAAATTTCAAAACAAGGGTACATCTACATCTTAGCAATGCAAAAATCTAGCCTAACATAATATCAAAATTAAACATGCAAAAGTGGAACGACATCACCAAAACTTGACGAAACGTGATTATTTTTCAAAGTGAGGCTGCCCAATCTTCCTTCAATTTCCAACCACTGTATGCATGTATGCATGGGCGGACCGGGGGGTCCCCCCCTCCTCCTAAAATTTCAGAATTTTTTTTTGTATAGATTGAAATCTAAATTTTAATCTAAATCAAAGTTAACAATTAATTTTAATAACATATTTTATGAAATCCATAAATGTTCAACTTTTATAAAATTTACTAAAAAAAGATTTTAATATCCACCAAATAGGGACAAAATCACAATAAATTTGAATTTCAATAACATGTTAATTTTAAAAAAATTTCGACGATCGTACGCTAATCGAATTTACAAATTTCTTACATTATGTGCATATCGAATAGTCCAAACAGATATCGAAAATAATTAAAAATACGTCAAACGTGAGTCTTAAAGAAAGACGTCTAACTCGCATTTAAAAAAAAAAAATCAATTATTTTATTAACAATTATGATTTTTGTGATACAAATTTCTCAATGTAATTTTCATCATTTTATTAGGAAATTTATATGGAACATGACATCAAAAATTTTCGAAATTTTACATCCGAAATAGTCATATCCCATGTAAATTATCGGATGTAAAATTACATGGGGTATGATTTTTTTGGACGTAAATTTTCGATTAGAAAATTTCTTCCGACTTCTTTTCAAGTTCGATTGNATTTTATTAGGAAATTTATATGGAACATGACATCAAAAATTTTCGAAATTTTACATCCGAAATAGTCATATCCCATGTAAATTATCGGATGTAAAATTACATGGGGTATGATTTTTTTGGACGTAAATTTTCGATTAGAAAATTTCTTCCGACTTCTTTTCAAGTTCGATTGTGCCCCCTAACTTTAAAATTCTGCGTCCGCCCCTGCGTGTATGTGTAAATCTTTTCTGCTTCAGTTTTTGTGTATATTGATAATTGATTCAGCAGCCTCCAATGTGTGTGTGTATATATAATATGTTTTAGCAAAGCCGCCCAATTTTTATTTTTTATTTTTCCCAAAGTTTCCTACCAATTCTCCTCTATTTCTCTCCCGCTCTCTGTTTTTTTTCCTGTGATACATATATGTATATATACATATAACCTAGCCACCAAAATTTTGTGTCTAATTTTAAGTCCAATTTGAGGCCCAATTAAATTAAGGCTTGCTTCCCAGTCCTCAGTTATTTCATGTAATGCAAGTTAGTCATTGAGTCCACTTAATTGTGCAACCATCGCCAATTTAGTCCCTGTAAGATTTTGCCATTTTTTGTCACTTCTTGCTTCTTTCCTTCGATTCCTTTTCATTCATAGAGTTTCACATATTAAACATAAAATATAACAATTTTGAATATATTTTGCCAAAAAAAAAACTATTAAATATCGCTATTTTAAGCCCATAATAAGTGTATAAAATACACTTATCAATAAACGACCATCCAACACCCAAAAGGTGCCCTGCATAGGTCTTCCACGAACTCCCCTAGTAACAGAGGTAAACAATGCAGAAAAGCTAGGTTGTTTTGTCAGAATATAGTTTTCAACGATCCAGTATCCTTTGGGAACAAAGAACTTGAATCAACGAGAGAATCGATTAATGGTCCCAAGTGTCAAGCCATTGCTGGATAACTTCAACGACGAGAAAAGAGATTTTTATAACAGAAACTTATGTTACAGACATTATCGAGAGATCATAAGATCTCGAGAATAATCTATAAGTATAATCTCATATATGTTCGTGTGCCGCAGGACTAAGCTATGGCTTTCACGCTCATTCCAAGAAAGGTGAAAAGCCCTATTCGTCAGCATTCTATGTCAAAAAGATAAATCACCAGGCACTATTAATGATTGCATATCAAATGCTGAAAGAAACGAGTACCTACCAGTTAGAACTTATGGATATGTTAGGCATGCAATACTCGACAAGATTGGAAACGCATAGAAGATACGAACTTGGTCTTCTTGTTTAATATTGTCTTGTCCCTTTTACTAAACATGCAAATAATTGTAATTTTTTTTCTTGAAATTCCCAACTATAATAGATAATATCTATTAATCAATGACACCAACCATAAAATTCTCTAACCTATCATTCAGCCAATTCATCTACCTTGTAGTGTAGGAAGAACCTGCAAGACTGAAACAGGAAAATATAAACTTGTACAGAAGATATATTTCTTGTCAAAAACTATCAACACAAAAGTAATAAAGAAAAGTGAAGCAGAATATAATCAATAAAATCACACATTTTCTCATAAGCATGTATCTTGGCATTTACTGATGTACCTTCCTTTTAAACACTTTTTTTTTTTTTCATTTTTGGCACAAAACTATGATATTCAGTCATATTTTATCATAACAATGTAAAAGAACTTAATCACAAATCACAACTAAAGAGGATCTGATTCACAAGATTGACACGATCTCGGTGGAACAAGTCAAAAAAGGGAGAGTAGATTTAAGTAACACGGCATGTTGTAGTTATTAAGGATATAATCTTTCAACTATCTAGGGAGGACCAATAGCTAGAAAATGATATGCATAGCTGACCTCAAATTTATTGACAACGATGCTTAATTTGCTATCGTTGTTTATGTTGAGACAAACAGTGATATCATTTACATTTTATTTTTAGAACATACATGAACTTTATCACAAATCACAACAAAAAATAATAAAGTCATGATCACAA
This sequence comes from Fraxinus cuspidata, assembly GCA_903798385.1. Lineage (NCBI taxonomy): Eukaryota > Viridiplantae > Streptophyta > Magnoliopsida > Lamiales > Oleaceae > Fraxinus > Fraxinus cuspidata. Next base: position 5,784 of record CAIGRP010112095.1, read on the forward strand.
ATTTGATTAGTGGCCTTTTATTGAAAAAAAAAATAACAATTTGTTTCACCAAATCCATCAGTGTGAATTTCTATTAGAACCAAATTGAAATCAAGATCTATTTCTGTTATTCATCAAACGATTCTGAAATGAATGTACATATTCAGCATAAATAGCTAGGGAAAGAAATGTCAGTTGTTATAACTAACATCCAATTGGAAAAACTAACTTTTTAATTGTATACAAAGTCAGTTGAATGAATTGCATACACATTAGTCTTAATACTCCCCCTCAAATGTGCTGTAAACATCTTTACACTCATCTTGGATAACAAATGAATAAGAACAGAAGTAGGTAAATGTTTGGTAAAAGCATCAGCAAGTTGATGCTGTTATCGAATCGGAACAAGTTTAACTGTCCTAGTTGTAATCTTGTTTCGAATGAAGTGACGGTCGATTTCAATATGCTTCGTTTGCTCGTGAAAGATAGGATTGGTGGAAATCTGAATCGCAGCATGATTATCACAACAAAGAACGTCTGGAGATGCGAGTGCAACTTGAAAACCTATCAATAATTGATTAATCCAAATGATCTCACTAAATGTGGCTGTAAGGGCTTTGTACTCAGCTTCAGCTGATGAACGAGAGATTATGGGTTGTCTTTTAGATTTCCAAGAGACCATTGAATCACCAACGAAAATGCAAAAGCCAATGATTGATTTTCGTGTGTCAACACAAGATCCCTAATCTGCATCAAAGAATGCCCGAAGTTTGATGGATGAACCAGAATCAAAGAGTATTTGTGAAAAGAAGAAGAGACCTTGACCAAGATTGCTTTTCAAATATCTAAGGAGGTGTTGAACTGCTTTAAGATGTGATAGCCTTGGTTGAGACATATATTGGCTTAATTTGTGCACTGCAAATGTGATATCAGGACGTGAAAGGGTCAAATAGATCAGTCTCCGGATTAATCTCCTATAATGAGAAGCATCTGGCAGTAAATCACCATCATGAATGCTGAGAGTTGCTTTTGGATCAATATGTGTATTTACTAGTTTACAATCTAGATAAACTGCATCCTCAAGTAACTATATTGCATACTGCCTCTGTGAGACGACAATTCTTGATGTGGCATGGGCAATTTCAATCCCCAAGAAGTACTTCAAACATCCCATATCTTTGAGTTTAAATTGAAAATGCAAAAATACCTTTAATGATTCAATGACTTGAATGTTAGGCCCGGTGATGACAATGTCATCTACGTAGACTAAGAGTGCCACAAAGTTATCATCAGACTCTTTAGTGAACAGGGAATAGTCTTCCTTAGACTGAGTGAAATCATAATGAATAAGGGCATGAGTGAACATAGAATTCATTGCCTTGAAGCATGCTTAAGTCCATATATGGACTTGTGTAATTTACAAACTAGCTTCTCTCCATGTTTGACAAGTTTATGAACCTCATAGTCAAGGAGAAGGTCCATATAAACCTCATTAAATAAGTCACTCTTCAAGAATGCATTATTCACATCCATATGGACTAAATGCTACTTATTGAAGGCTACAAGAGCAAGCATCACTTTGACAGTTACTGTCTTGGCCACTAGAGAGAAAGTATCAAAATAATCCAACCCCTCTTATTGTGTATGGCCATTTGCAACAAGGCGTTCTTTATGCCACTGAAGTGATCCATTTGATTTATACTTATTCTCATAAATCCACCTACAACCCACTGAATGTTTTCCAAGAGGTAAAGGAACAACATGACCGACTGTGGTTAAGTTCTATAGCCTCTAGCTCATGCTTCATAACTTTATGCTGTTGAGGAAATTTAACAACTTGATGAAGAAGTTGTGGCTCAAACCGGGATGAGACATTCAATGCCAAATGTCTATGATGATTTGACATATTGTTATATGTCTAATGTGACGAGAAATCAAATTGCAATGAAAGTCTTCGAGGTATTTGGGAGGTCTAGAAACTCTTTGGGACTTTCGAATGTCAATGTTTGAAGGTATATCAGTGCGTGATTGATCAGGAATAACATGATCAGTTGAAGATTCAACAGTTGGGTCACAAAGAACATGATCTAACCGTACAGACATATCTTGAGGCATGAATAAAGAAGGAATGGTAAAACCAAGTCAGGAAAAGGATCCAACACACGACCAGCTTCCACAACTGTATGAAAAGTGAGCATCTCTTCATGAAACACAACAACTATTGATACAAAAATCTATTTTCATGAAACATGAAAAATATTTTAACCTTTGACTCTGAATGGATATCCCAAAAATACACATAATCTAGCTCTTTGATGAAATTTATTCATGTATGTAGTTAGTGTGGATGCGAAGACCATACATCCAAAAACTATAAGGATAGGCTAATCAGCAAGACTACCATGTAACACTTCATAACGTGTTTTATGTTGCAAAAGAGAAGATAGAGTTCTGTTGATTAAGTAGGTTGCTGTCAACATAGATTCAGACCGAAATTTGATAGGGACTCTTGACAGCTCGGGCTACATTTAAAAGATGTTAGTGTTTGCACTCAACCCCTGAATTTTGTTGTGGTCTTTCAACATAGCTGAACTCATGTATCACCACTATCTCAACGAAGAAATCATTGAAAGATAATTCATGAGCATTATCTGATCTAACAATTTTAAGAGTAGCATTATACTGTGTGGCAACCATATTAAAAAATCGATGTATAACACCCACAACATCATATTTCTGTTTCAACATGTAGAGCCAGGTGAATCTAGAACAATCATCAACTAGAGTTAAGAAATACGAATATCCTGAGTGTGATGTAACATGGTAAGGCCCCATATGTCACAATGCACTAGATGAAATGGCTTACTGGAAAGGTTATTATTTGATTCAAACGACATTCTTCTTTGCTTAGCAAAATGACATATACAACAAAGAAGATTTTTATTCAACTTTGTGACAACATAACAAATGGTCTTTTAACACATTTAATCTTTTAAAAAATAGATGGTCAAGTCTATTGTGCCATACGTGAGAAGAAACATTACCAACAAAAGCATTAGAAATAGAGTTGAGGACTCTAGTGTCAAGTACATATAAATCCTGGACCTTATCACTCATGCCAATCATCCTTTTAGTGTAGCCTCTTGAATGATGAACCGATCATGAAAGAAACGAAAGGTGAGTTGTGCTAATAGTTAGTGCATTGACCAATAATAAACTGAACATGAATTGGAGCATAAAAATGCAGCATCAGTTTTGGACCTAATCTGACATTCCCACATGGGTTGACTGGTATTCATGTGTGATTCAGAAAAGTGACACTTGAATTATCAACAATTTTCAAGTTCACAAAGACAGCAACAATGGGACACACATGTTTGGTAGCTCCGAGTCCAATATCCAAATATCTTTGGATGCAAATGTAGGACTAACTGATATGGAATGGCATATACCTGCAGCGCATGAAGATATATTTTTGTCCAGGTCAATTGAATTAGAATTTGAACTTGAGGCTCAGTGAGTGGACATCATTGTCATCAAATATTGACCGGAGTTCAAATTTCGCATAAAATTCCCAATGCCAAGCTACTGATCCATCTGCATGTCCTTAGTCTATGGAGTGAAAGAAGGGAGAATTGATTAATAAAATCAGAATTAGAAGAATTTTGGAAATTGTCTCTGGACCTTGACTTGTAACCCGGTGGATATCCATGGATTTTATTACATTTATCAACACAATGTCCATGACATTTGCAATGTGCACAATAAGGCATTTCCTTCTTTTTGTTACCAATCCTTGAACTGTAATTGTGAAAACCACAATTTTTGCTACTTTGGCATTATTAGATCTAAATGCAAAGGCAACCCCATTTGAATCAGCTCCAATGGATTGTGTGATTATTTTTATCTGATTTTCCTTTTGAGAAATCAATGCAAATACCTTATTAATAGGAGTTAGATGATCCATAAGTAGTATTGACCTCTAGCTTGGGAGAATGAATCATCCAACCCCATGAGGAATGATATAATATACTCCATTTGATGGTGCTTATTCAGTTTTTTAATACCACCACCACCACAAGTACACTTTCCACAACTATAGTTCGGTCGAAAATTACTCAATTCTTCCCACACAGTTTTGAGTTTAGTAAAATCACATTTACATTGCTTTGATCTTGAACTAAATTCATTAGACTTCTCCTTAATTGAAAAATATGTGGTCCATTACTCTGTTGGAACCTTTCCTTGAGATCGTTCCAGATTTCGTATGCTGTAAAAACATAGATTACACTAGCCAAAATCTCTTTCGAAACAGAATTAAGGATCCAGGAAATCACCATGTTATTATTTCGAATCTATGAATTCACCAAATTAGGATTCGTTTAGCTTCTGGTTTTCTATAGATCCATCAATGAAAGAAAGTTTGTTTTTAACCGATAGGGGAATAGTCATTGCACGACTCCAAGAGGCATAAATTTTTCCAGTGAGCTGTTGAGACATGAGCAAAACATTTAGGACTGTCGGAATGGTGAAGGAAATAGGGGCTAGAAGGTTCATCAATGGCAGACTTGCTCACTGATGACCTTGAATCAGAATAGTTTTTTCCAATGTGTTGATTCCATATGTAATCATAATAAAAAAATGCACGATAAATCAATTGAATCGGATAAGAAGATGAACACAACTAGGAATTAGCTCTGATACCATATTAGAACTGAATGACAATGAAGATCTATTTCTGTTATTCATCAAATGTTTATGAAATGAATGTACATATTCAGCTTAAATAGCCAGGGAAAGAAATGCCAATTGTCGTATCTAACATCCAATTGCCAAAACTAACTTTTTAATTGTATACAAAGTCAGTTGAATGAATTGCATAAACATTAATCCTAATAATTTCTTCCGTTTCTGTCGTATGTTTCTGATATGAGCGCGGAGCTGAGTGCGTCAAAGTCAAGCCCTGGGAAAGACCCGTTGATTATTGAAGGAGGTCTGATGACACGTTCAAGGGAAACATGGGTGAAAGAGGAGATAAGATTGCTCGTTCAAGATACGTTGACGATATGGTGATCTTGGCGAAGAAATGAGCAAGTTCCGTGCTGGGGTCGACGGCCGAAACGGGTTGAACAATTTGTGAACTTATCAAGAATCATTCTTATGGCGTTCAAATCAATCGGGTGAGATTCTCAAATATTCAATCAAAAGGGTAAACATTCGTTTACGTTTTGTTGGTTCTTTTGATTCGTTATTTTTGAATCAA